>PVKB01001359.1:16219-196558 GCA_004027205.1 Ctenodactylus gundi | reverse complement strand
AAGATATCTGCAACCTCAGGTCCACAATTGCTAAAATATGAAACCAACCTAGGTATGCATTAACTGAAGAACAGATGAAAAGAAGGTGGTAAAATCGAACACCTAAGAACACAGGTTACAGTTACCAAGGGTCGAAGAGCTGGGAAAATAGGAAAACATAGACCAAAGACAGAGTTTAAGTTATGTAGAATGAACAAACACAGAGATCTAATGCATACTGTGAAGTCTGTAGTTAATAATATTGTGCCATATGCAGCAAACTGGCTAATGGAATAGATATTTAGACACTTTTACCAAAAAATGACTATATGAGATAATAGATATGTTAATTTTCTTGACTGCAAAACCATTTTGCTCTATGTACATACATCACAACATCATGTCAGAAGCCTTAAATATGCAAAACAATGAAAAGGATATGTCACAGAGGTGCACAATGCAATCATACTGAGCCCTCAATAAAAAAGGAAATCCTATCATTTGCAACAACTGGGATGAATGCAGAGGACATTATGCTAAATGAAATAAGCCAGGCATAGAAAAACAAGTACCGTATAATCTCTTCTATATGTGTAATCTAAAACAAAAAAGTCAAACTCACAGAAACAGAGCAGAAGAGCATTTACCAGAGGGACTGGGAAGGAGATAGAACTGAAAGAGAAACGGGATGACTTTGATCAAAGTCTACAAAGTTTTAGCAAAAAAATAGAAATAAGTTACACAGATCTACTGCCCAACACGGTAGCTGTAGTTAAGAATAACATATTATAAACTTGAACATTTTTAAGGAAATAGATGGCAAATGTTCTCAGCACAAAAAAAAACAATTATGTGAGATGATAGATATGCTAATGATTTTCCATCATATTAATTAAATCATGTCATAACATATATATGAATCAAAACACCATATTACAATGCAAATATATAAAATTTTTATATGTTAATTATACTTCAGGACAGCCTGAGCGTGGGAAGCGTATCTCCCCACCGTTTGTGCTAGCTGAACTTCTAGGGCACATATGGCTAATTTCCTAAACTCACCTTCCTCACCTTTCAGACGAGATCAGACGTGTTCAGGGTGGTGTGGCTGTAGGTCACTCCTCCTTTCAAAACAGAACCAAGATTTTCTTTAATATAGTAATGTAAGCAGCTAAAATACTCTCTTTTCTGCATTGAGTTGGACGAACATATAACCCAGAAAGAACCAGGAACTGGTAAAAATTTTCTCCTTTTCTTTTTTGGTTGTTGTTGTTGTTGTTGTTGGAAATCTTCCAGTCTGATTTACCTTTAAAAAAGTAATTTTTTAAATGGAAAGGCTCTGCTGATACATCTCCAGTCTTTTGTCTCCTGCACTTGACCTCTAGATTTTCCTCTGCCCTCTGCCTGGGCTCACAAGTTGAATCTGAACATACAGTATATTCAACATTTGAGGACTAAGAGAAAATTCCCATTATGATGGGAGAACAAGAACTTCGATCCTGAAATGTTAGAACCCTGATATATCACAGCAAAAAAATAATTCTTATTCTTTTAAACTGACTGCCTTCCTCCTGAACATATGCTTTATATGGTGCTAGACACAAAGTAGAAAAATATGAAAATAATAAGCGAACTGATGGATGAGTGAAGGTAGAAAAGGAAAATGAATATATAGTAGTAAGTGTGAATCTAAGCTTCCTCAAAAACTAAATTTATCACCTTTAAAGCTTTAAAGTTTTGCTTGTGCCTGAAAGAATGCATATCAGGATGTAAGGATCTAGCATGTTCTCATGAATCATTCATCTAATTTGAAGCCCTGAAATCTTAGCTAAAAATGCTGTTATTGCATGGATAGAGAAACAAGTTCGTTCATTAACACTAAGACTCAAATTCATTTCTTGGGTAACAATTGTTGGGTACCTCTGCTGACCAGGGTTTTACGAGAGAAGGACTAGGCTCTCAGGCAAATGCTTATGGGGAAACAGAATCAAATTGGAGAGAACAGGAGAGGAATGTCAGAATCGCGGTCAGGAACACTACGAATGGCTCTTTAAGCGGTACCTATGTTGATCATAAATAGTGACACAGCTTTAGTTCACACAGGGCAGATCTCCAAGGACCTCTGGGCACAATTTTTCATCTCCTTTATATTTGAAACATTTGCAATACTGGCAGCATGACCGGAAGACTCTCATTTTTATTAACTAAAATACAGGTTTTTGACTACATTAAGAACTGCTATAGGACAATGATTCAGTTTGCAGTTGAAGTGTCAGTAAAAACAGAAATATTTTCCATCTGGCATGCCGTTCGTGGGAATAAACGACAACTGCCAAACAGCAGCTTTGCATTCACTACAGTTACTGTGCATGCATCTTGGTCGGCACGACATGCTACACTGAAACTTCTCGAAGTTGGATGAGGGTGCCTGTATAACCATGTTCCAGTGAAAGCCAGTTCCCTAGTTCATAGACAGCTGTCTTTTTGCTATGTTCTCATATGACTAAAAAGGGGGCAAGAAAACTCTCTACAATCTCATTTATACAGGTACCAATCTCTTCCAGTAGGGTTACCTGCTTCTGTCCTAATCACCTGCCACAGGCCTGACCCCTAATATTATCACATGGGGACCAGCTGGGTGTCAACATATGAACCACTGGGTGGGAAGAATGGAAACGTTCCATCCATAAGAGTAAGTCTAGAAGAAACAAGGTAAAAACAATCAAATAGTATTTTCTGGTAGACATTACTTAAAATGTTACCTTAATTAAAAGGAAAAGAGACTAACCTTAATTCTCACAGAAGTAATTCTTTGTTTCTAAGTTCTCTTGAATCTATTCAAAGCAAATGTCACTGAAATGGTAGATAGAGGCAACACAGGGAAAAGAGGATTTCTTCACTTTTCAATGCAAAACCTGCACTCTAAAAAAATCAAAATATGTATCAAGTACAGAATACTTTGAGTCAATGGTTAAAAATGTACCAATGTAATAAATAATGCAACAGATGCATTATGGCTTTAGATATGCCAAAGTAAATAAATGCAAGTCAATTGAGATTATAATTTTAAGTCCTTTGATTTGACTTTAATGACAAATCTCTGTATTCAGATAATTAACTTAAAAAGATTTTTGTTCTTTTTAATGAATGTGATTTCACTAACTTTCTTCACTTTCTGAGTACCTTTGGTAGTTATCTTACCATATTAAGTACTGTGGTCCCTGACTTAAAAGACGTGTAGAAACATAAACCTTTCTTTAACAATTGAGGTACTGTTCACAGGGAAAGGGACAGGTTTGGACAAGACAAGTTAGGGACGGCATTTCTGCTCCTTTTGGAGGAAAATAAACAATTCTTATTGAGTGGGAAAAGAGATTGAAAATGTACTGAAAGACAAATGGGAGGGCAAATAAAAATGTGATACATACTTGTTCTTTGTGTAGAAAGACAAACCATGTATCTTGCCTGGGGAAACAAGCAGCCCCAAATCCGCCCCAGCAAGCCCCAGGTAGGTGTCAGAGATTGTGCAGAGGCAAACTCTTGAACAACTCCTGCCTGTACTTTGCCCTTAAGTGTACTCAAAGAGTGTCAGTAAATGCCCCGGGGCCTGGTTTGCACATGTGTGGCCATCGGAAGAAATACAGCAAACAAAGAGTCTTTCTAAAGGTGATTCACAAAAAGATGTTTCTCTTACCAGACTAAATATGCATAGTTTCTACTGACTTCAAAGCGGGGTGGGGGCATATGTAGCTAAAGATGATAAAGATGAGGGACTCATGCTTGCTTTGGCAGTTGACAAATTGCCTTCACATGCACTTCACTGTCTTTGGTCCGGTGTAAGATTTATCTGGACTGGCACAACACTTTGAATGTTGATTTCAGGAAGCATCACAACCTAAAAAATATGAGGCTGTTTTGGGAGGGGCGGGGAGGAAAAATACCAATGTGCACATTGCAAGCTTCTGATTCTAGCAAGGAGTGCAGGCCTTCTGATGGGGACCACAGCTTCACCTAAGCCAGGCACACGTGTCCAGTCACTGAAGGGAATAATGCGATCTAGCAGTAGCTCTGCCACCTCGGAATAGGACACCTCGTCCATATGCTCAGATGTCCCCAGGGCTGTGTAGCATCTCCCTATTGAACGCTGTCACCTCCAACTGCCTCTCCAGGTATGAACTTTTTCTTCTGCGATAAGCATGTTATAGAAATTTAACAAAGAGAAGGCGGGGTAGTAGTCCTGGGGCAGAAGGGTGGCTGAAGCAATTGTCACTTCATTTCCCTCCTTTACGTTCCCCAAGAGAGCTGCAAGCAATAAAAAGATTAGGTCATATGGTAATAGATTGGGCATGAATCTGAAACAATGGTGCAAAGTACAGCAGAATCATCCTAATTACTAGGCTCATCTGCAAAGCATTTCCTGCTTCTTTAAGCCACAGTTGGTCATTCCTTGGTAATTACCAGCTCACAGTTTTATGTCTACTTTTATTGCAACGCTTAATGAGTTGAAATAAAATGATTTATTTACATGTCTGTCTTTTCTCTCTTGTGTCCTCTTGTTAAATTATGAGTCCACAGCACAACTAATATCTTTTCTATCATGCCTTCCTTCCCCTCACCTATTGCCTTTGTCCTCAAACTTAGAAACGTGAATCAGTAATCTGACACTTACTGGGCAGTAGACATTTATTTGTCTTTTAATAATTTGCAAAGTGTTACACTACATCAATCTCAAAGCTAGAATATGGGGAATATGTATTTAAAATACATAGAACATGTCAAGGACATGTGTTGCAGGTAGGAAGCATTTTCTTTCCAGTACAATATTTTAAATCTAAATGTAACTCTGAGCATAATGAAATATTGTATTTCTGTGCGTGAAATAATTTTCACTGAATATCTGACCAGAACAAAACACTACAAATGGTATATGGAAAGACAGGAAAAGCCCAAATCAAGAAAAACAGCGAATCTCTCCCCCAGAACAGAGAAGGACTGCCTAGGACTTAAAGAAACCAAAGGCAAGCAAACCACAAGAAAGAGCAAGTTGGAAAAGGCTGCGGGGTGGGGGCTGGAGGAAGCCAGGAGTAGTGTAAGACCAGTACCATGCTCATTCAGGGACGTTACTGAGGGCTTTTAGAAAAGCAGAATACACTCCTTCTCTCTCTCTCTCTCTCTCTCTCTCTCTCTCTCTCTCTCTCTCACACACACACACACACACACACACACACAAATGCATGTTTTTTTTTTTTTTTTAGGTCAGCTTACAGAGTCAGAAGACAGAATCCAAAATGCTCACTTGCACATGGATAACTAGAGCATCCAGTACTTGCTCATATACGAAGGTGGAAGACACTAGCCTGAAATCCAAGGCCCATTGTCGAAGCTCATCCTAAAACAGCTAGTAAAAACATACGCTAGAGATTGAAGGCAGAAGAGATAGAGAAGACACGAGTGAGTCTGCTGTGAAAATCCCTATCAAGAGTAATGGAGAAGGCCAGAGCACCCCGGAAGAAGACAGTCTTTCTCTTTTCCTTTTTAGCTAGTTCAAGCCATCAGTCTATTGGTTGATGCCTCCCACATCCGGGGAGGGTCTCCTTCCTCAGTTTGATAGTCCACATGTCAGTCATCTGTAGACACACCCAAAAACGCCGCCTTTCAATCAGCTGGATGTTTCCTCATCCATTCTCACGTTGACCCCGCGTGATAAACAGTCACAGTGCCTGAGTGTTTTAATTTGTCGCTCTGCTTGCAACACGGGAGAATTACTGTCAGCGTTGCTCTAAAAGTAGAGCCTCACCTTGGTTCCCCTCAAAAATAGAAATTCATGGCTTGGAGGCTGGAGAAACTTGACAGAAAGTTGGTGTTGCCAAGAAGAGAGGGCATCTGGAGACAGCCTGGTAACGGGCTGTTGTGCCCTGAGAGAGGTGGGCTTGTGTGTCCATGCTACCACAACCAAAAAAAAAAAAAAAAAAAAAAAAAAAAAAAAAAAAAAAAAAAAAAAAAAAAAAAAAAAAAAAAAAAGGCGACAGACAAAGAAACCCTTTGGAGTGAATCCAAGTTTTGGTTTGCATGACTTTCTCAAACTTCCGTGTCAGTTTCAAGCCCTTGTGTGTCAAGAGATTACCTCAACATTGGCTGCACTGGTGCCTCTTTTGAGACCTCTGAAGAAGAGAAGCAGCCATCTACCTGCTTTCCCAGCTATGCCTTTAAAAGTGTTGCTAGTCTGAAGGGTAAAGTAGGGAATACAGGAAAAAGTCTTCCTAAAAGCAGCAGTACACAGAAGAGATTCAGAAACTCTGGTACGGAAGACCAGAGGAAAGCTCAGGGGAGAGAGGTGACCCTGCCGTGCAGCAACAGCCTGCAGGCCCCAGGATCCAGCAGACGGGATTGGGAACGCCCGGATGACCGCACACGTGAGTTCTGAGGACGACCTTCTGCTGGATTTGTGCCCCTCAGAGAGGAAAGACTGAGACTGGGGAGTATGGGATCAGAGTTATGGGAGAGTCCTGCTCCGGGGGCCATTTGGAAGACCCCGGTGCAAATCATCTAGCCCGAATCTCACATGTTACATATAGTTCATTCTGTTGGCAAAAACAAGATAGCCAGATAAAATTTGAAGTCCTTTTAATAACATACACTAATTTGGACAGAAACACATTGTTTTTCGTTGAGAGATAAGGATCTACAATTTATTTTGTTTGAAGTAAACCTATTAGTAAAACAATTATAGATAAAGCACTCAGTCTCTGACAAGAGGGTTCTGACGTTTAATTCCGGAGCCCCTCGGCAGAGATCGGAACGCCCTGTTTCTAACTCCTATTCATCCCCAGAGAATGCTAATGACTATATTTTTATATGTCAACTTGTATCCTGCTGAAGATTTTCTTCTAATCCTCTCTAAAAATGCTCTTATTCTAATCAACCTGGAGAAGAATAGATCATCTGAATAGAGGTGTTCTTGTTTTCATTTCCACAAGCCACTGTGCAATAACAACAAATGCTTGGTAGGTGATTTCACTTGCATAGATTTGCCAAGAAATTATGAATGCCAGCTACCTAATGTTCCACAGGAATTGACACGTTCTGTTGTGGTGTTTCCACGGGTACTTCATCTTTGTCCCTTTTCAAAGATAAGAGAAAGCATTTCTTTCTATGTACTCAATACTTTAGGCACTTCTGCATTTGAAAGAAAGCACAGCTATGTCCATTTGTTTTCCTTCCTTCTGTAGCCTAACATGTATGACCATTTTTAATATGAAGGAAAATGAATAACATGCACTATCAAATAAAAATTAAAGTTGTATATGACTCTGTGCTATTAAAATTAGATGTTAGTTATTATGTGGATGACTATTTAGATGTTTCCCGTTAATTCTCAGTTATCATGGTAATTCTATTTGGATTTGCTTTTGGGCTAACAAATAGTTATTAAGTGAATTATATGTGCAAGTTCTGTCTGGTAGTCATTACAGAAAATAGGAAAAAACTAAATACACTTTTTACTTCTAAGAAGCTTAAATTGTATTTATGGAAATAAGATACTAATAATGAGGAATAATAAGTAGTATTTTTAAAGTATTAACTAATTTCCCAAACTCTATCATACCTAACACTAAGACACATTTGAAGAAGTTGTAGGATAGCATAAATACTATTATACTAACTTGAAGATGGAAAAATAAACATTCAACAGGTGAATAACCTAATTGTCTCACAGTAGGGCAAAGTTAGACGCCAGGGCTCATCTCCAAACACTGTGCTTGTGTCTCTTGCACCAACCAACCATAACTCAGTAAACACTGAAGAGAGACACAAGAGTGACTCAGATAATTTGCTCTAGTGCCATGTCCAGGAGTGACATTTCATCTAATAAGAGATGTCATTAAAGGCAAGCCTAAAGACAAGGTAAGAATGCATTCATTGAAGACATAACACTGATTAACAGTCCAGGATATGGAACTGCATAAGGAAAAGGCATGGAAGTGAGAAAGGACAGGACATACTGGAGAAAGATCAAGGGGTCAGATCTAACCGGATAAAGGAGCTACATTTTGTGCAAAATAGAGTTAGAAGTCATCTTGAAACCAGAATGCAAAAGCTTTGGGTCTCAGGCAAAGTCGCCTTCATCTTAATCCGCAATCAATGGGGAGATACTGAATTTTTTAATAGGGAAAATGATATGCCGAGATTTGCATGACAGGAAAAACTCACTGAGATCTGTATATGAGTGGAATTGAAGGGGGAATATTGTAGACCTGAGAAGAATAATGCAATAGTCCAAGAAAAAATAAGAATAGAAATCTATATGATAATGTTGAAGGAATCAGAGCGAACACAGAAATAAATAGAAGTATTACTTCAAAAGTTGAAAGAAAAAAGTTCAAAGAAATAGAATATAGTTAAATGTTGAGAAAGACAATTTGTTCAAAATTTATTCCCGACGCTGAAGTCCATGTATGCAGAACACAGTGTGAACCATGAGCACAAATGTAGAAACCAGGAGCACAGAACTTTCAGGTGAAAGAAAGGTGTGTGTTCTTTGGGGAACATTGAGTCACTGACAGAGCATTGATGTATGTAAAAGTGTGAAGTGCTCCGTACCTTGAGGTTTACCACCAAAAGGCAATACACTTTAGAAGTCAATCAGGGGAGAGAATGAAGAGAGAAAAGAAGCTGAAGAACAGGACTTAGAAATCATACCGATAATTTGTTGACTAGGGGATCTGAGTCATGGGGGGCAGGGAAGAAAATGGGACAAAATAAGGAAATTGTGAATTGACTTAAAAATAAATGGTCAAAGTAGAGCAAAAGGACAAAGAGGTCCAGCGACAGGTAACAGCAGCTAGTGTTGCACACTTCTTCCGAGAACACCACAAAGACACGAGTGGATTCGCCTTCCTCTTCTGTTTTTTTCTCCTTTTCCTTTTGCCATGCCAGGGACTGAAACTAGGGCCCTGTGCATGCGAGGGAAGTGCTTTGCCACCTAGCTACACCTCCAGACCCTTGAAATTTGATTCTTGATGAGTAAGGAAGGCATTATTTTATGTAAGGGTGGGATCAGCAATAATGCGCAGGAAGGGTTGGAGACTCAAGAATACTGAGAAAGTTAAGATGGAATAAAAGAGAAGAGAGAGGTAAGGAAAAGGAAAGTAGAGCAGGTGGTGGCTCCACGTGAGAGATTATCTAAGGGAAGATGCTTTACAGTGTAGAGGGACCTGAGCACGTTTCCGACAAAGAAGACCAAGGAAAAGAATACAGTCGTCAAGAAAGAGGAGAAATAAAGCAGTGCAGCCTAAAATAAAGATCTCGAGTGAGACGAATACGGAATGAAGGAATATATGTAGGGAGAACTCGGAGGTGGCAAGTGTTTGAGGATGCTCCTAAGGAACGGTCCAGTGTTTGTTCACCTTTCTCCCAACACAATCCTGCTCTAAACAGAGAGTGCAGTAGGTCCCCAGGATCCAAATCTACAGGTCTATTTCTCCTACTTCACTTGAGCAAAGTTCATTAGGTGTTATAGAGTATGGCTGCTGACAGGATTAGAAACAAATAAATATTATATTTCATATTATTTAATTTTTTCACCAATGCATTAGCAAATTCAATGGATAGAGCAGATGCCCATCCCCAAATGTTATAGAACAAAGAGGTTAATTTCTCCTGTAAGTTGTAGTCGAAGTTGCGGACACTTTGTCAGGGGCTGTTTCCACAACACGTGGTGACAGCTATTCCTCCACCTTTAAAATGTGGTTTGCAAGGTTGCTTTGGGCATGATCTGATGGAAGTCAACACTTCCCTCCCTTTGCACCCCTTCCCTGTGTCCCACAAGCCCCCTCTATGGCTAGGGACTGGGAAAATTATTAATAGTCTCTTTCTGGGCAATCACATTTCCGCTATAGTTACATTTCTAAGAAAAAAGAGAGCAGATGTTGGTAGGCAAACAAGCAAAAAAAAAAAATCTTTGTCACAATATTTTTAAAAAGAAATTCTTAGCTATAGCTTCAGCTCCATTACAGTCTTCTAACTTAGACTGCAAAAATGACTTTGCTTTTGAGGAAATCCCTCCAAGAAATAAGCTCACAGAAAAGATTTAAATGACAAATTCATTTCTTATGGGCTGAAATGTAGATAAAATTCCCCCTCCCCTTTGGAAGGACAGATAAAAGCCCAATAGATCATAGATGTTTATTAATTATTTACATAAGTAACACTTACTATCCCTCACTTAGTGATTTGAATCTTCCCCGGGTGTAATTAATTAGAAACAAGATCAAAGCTCCATATTTCTTTTGATGTCCTATTTATATAAGTTATTTCTGTCAGAAGAAAATAATCATAATGTCATGTGCCATGTGAATACAAGCGAGTTCTTTCAAACAGAATTGTTTTGAATTTCTTAGCTTTTTCTCTCAAAGGAAACGTCCTGTGATGTGACATCTTGTCTCTCCTCAGTGCACCCCTTCTAAATACACACTTGGTGGTCTCTCTCACAATGCAAGTCTTGGCGCTTATTTTTACTTCATTGACGTAAGTTTTCTGGGCTTCACATTCTTCACATACGGCTACTGGGCCTTCCATGTGTTCATAGGTAAATAACACAGTGAAGGATGTGCTAACACTGTTTACGGTAAGTGTAATTCTCACATTTATTACTCATATTCACTGCCTGCATCATATCTTGGAATTTTGATGGGAATGAGGTCACACATTTAAAAAGCTATTTAGACATGTTATGAAACATTTGGAAAATCGGTTATTTCTAATTCAAACTGTTAACAGCTAATAACATATAAAGTGTTCTGAAAATAACCACTTGTGTGTTGTAAACAGAAATAGGCTCTTGTAATATGTCTGCATAAAACTGGTGTTGGGACTGGCCTTGTAAGAAGACACTTACTTTGTTTTGAGTCAAATCTTTCACACTTTCTAGATTGCTTGTACATCCTCCTTAGCCAAGTGGAAATATTGTCTTAGCAACCTGCTCTGTCAATGCGAAAAGGCAAAGTCATAAGCATCATTATTTTAACTCACGCATGATTTCAATTTGTTGATAAACCCAAAGACTAGCATGAATCAACAGGATGGTTAACAGCAAAACATCAACATCGTAATGATTGAAAAATATTTCACTTTTATAAAATTAGGAAAATTATCTAAAGACTTTTTTCCTCTAGAGCAGGTAAATGCATATCTCAATATTAGTAAGAACTAGGGTTTATTAAAGGAAACATACATTTTCCTAAGACTGTCACTAATTTGATCTTGGCTTCTTCATTGAAAATCAGATGAGATTTTTAACTGTTTGTTTGTTTTGTTTTGCTTTGTACTGGAGATTGAGCCCAGGCCAGGGTCTTCACACAGAGGTACATCCTCTGCTCCTTTTATGTTTTGAGACGGGTCTCATTGGATCATTCAGTTGTCCTAGGTAGGCCTGAATTTATAATCCTCCTGCCTCCGCTTCCCTTTGTGCTAGGATTACAGGCATGTGCCACCACAGCTGGGTAGATTTTTAATTCTTAAATTAGCTAAAATCGATTTTGGAATGTGAGTCTACATTTAGAAAAGAATCTAAGAACAAATTAGTTAATTGTGTTAGGTACAGGCTGGATTTGCTGTAGCGATCCAAAACGCAGTAATTTAAATGATGCAAACATAACAGTCCAAAGATGCTCAGGCAGCCGACCCAGACAAGAAATCTGAGCTTCGAAACTCATCTAAAGAGACATGTTTCTTCCATTGCATTGCTCTATGTGTTTTTCCATTTTCTCTTGCTTTAGCAAAGTAGCCAGGGCTTGGCAATTTATAAAGAAGACAGGTTTATTTGGCACATGACTCTGGTGGTGTGAGACCTTTCTGCATCACAACATGGTGAATAAACCTGAAGCGAAGTGGCCTCACTCAGAAGGGACAAGTGCAGCAGGTGGCCTCTCTTTGTAACAAGCTCTTCTCCGGGGAACTGATCCAGTCCTAGGAGAACTGACCCACTCCTGACACCATTAATTCATTCATGAGGCCGATGTTCCCATGACCTAATTACCCCCTCTTAAAGTTTCCATTACCTCACATGGCCACACCGAGACCAAATTTCCAACACACAAACTTGGGGGACTCTCCACATCCAAACCACAGCCTACTGCTATCCTGCAGGCCAGCAATTCTGAAACTTTGGTCTGAGAATTACTTTACATTTATTAAAATCACAGAGGACTCCAAAGAGCTTTGGTTTGTATGTTTTATGTCTATCAGTATTTATTGCATTCAAAATGAAAACAGAATGTTAAGTATTTGGTTAATTATCTTAAAAATAACATAATATTAGTATCCTACTTCCTCTGTAGCAAATTAACATAGTTCTTGAGGCTCAGAACAACACACTCCCTGCTTACGCTGTTGACATCAGAAGCCTAAAATCAAGTTATCGATGGTGTTGTCCTTTGGGAGGTTCCGCGGGGGAATCAGTTTCCTTGACCTCCAGCTTCCGGAAGCTGCTGATGTCACTCGGATTACAACCTCTTCCTCATTCCTCCCAGTTAGCCACTCAGTCCTCCACGCCTTCATTGCTTCCACTTTCTCTGTCGCCGACACTCGTTTCTTTGTTGAAAAATGTTGACAATTATATTGAGTCTACCCAGCTAATCCAGAACGTCTTCCTACCTCTAAATCATGAATTCAGTCCCATCTACCAAGTTCTGTCTGTCACACATCGCAGGTTCCACTGATGAGGATGAGGACATCTTTGAATATCAGCCTACCACGAGCCTTCGTGAATTTGTCTGCATTAACATACATAAAACAGATGTTTATAGAAAATATATATGTTCTGAAACACAAACTAATGTTTAGTGTGAGATGAGTGACTTTTTTATTGTCCTCAATAACTGGATTGATTTTAAAAAAAACTATTCTCGTACTAGCTTCTGTGTTCAATCTATTATAATAGTAATATTTATTCAATTAAATGAAAAAAATCTATACATGCTCACATGTTTGTAAAAAAGAGCTATTTTTCATACATGGTAGTAAAGATCAAGCCTATATCCTTTCCACTGAGATATATCCCCAGGTCATTTTTTAAAAATTTTTATTTTGAGTCAGGGTCTTCCTAAATAACTAAGGTGACAAAGCTGGATTCAAATTTTCAATCTTCCTGCCTCAGCCTCCCAGACTGCTATGATTACAGGCTTGTACCACCAGGCTGGTAAACAAGAACTATTTTAAAACATTTTATGAATATCCTTATTTAATATACTGTACCAAAATTTGATTAAATAGTTGATTCTTTACAATATAGACTTTGAAACAATAACAATGAACTTTTCATAACCTGTCATGAAAATTCACTGGTTTGTGTTGCAATTTAAGTGTTTTGCCACACGAAAATTTTTATAACCTTACATAGTTGTCATTTAGGAAACAGTGACTTACTATGTTGTACACACCTTTGGTATTTTAGAAAATTCATTTTTCAAAGTTAAGAAAATGCATTAAGAGCATCTCTAGTCTCATCAGAAAAATGTTTAGTTATTGGAGCACTATCAAGCTTATGGTGGTCGATCCAAGCCTTCTAGTTTTCGTGTGTGTGTGTGTGTGTGTGTGTGCTTGTGTGCTTGAATTTTATCTCTGGCAGCAAAAACTCTTGTTTTCCTAGAAAAAAAGTTTTACTTAATTCATTTTCAAAAAAAAAAAAAAAGAACCATCTGCTATGTACCAAGCCTGAGTAACCATAGTGTGTCTGTCAGTTGGTTTTTCTAGTAAAAATAAGCAAATTGTTCCATTTTCAGTGAAAGATACTCTCTTCAAGACAATCAATGTACTTTTAAATGCAATTTTATGTGTGCTACCCTTTTTCTGTTCAGACTATCACAAAGCCACATATCCAAGTTCTGAGACTGAATGAGGATGATCATTTTTACTATTTCATCAAGAATACGAGACACCAGCATTTTTCTTCTGTGTCCAGCGGTGAAAACCAGAAGGACAACTTGGTGCAAAGGACTCACAGAAAATAACTCCGAGGTCTCTTAAGTGTCTGAAGATGGCAAATGGTGAACTGCTGCCTTAAGGCATTATCTTTGCCTACCTCTCTAAATCAATGCTATATTTCTGACCCAGCTTTAAGGAAAGAAAGAAGACCAGAAATGGAAGGCAAGCAATTTCCTTCTAGAAAAGTGATGTAGCAGTTATTCCCTTTACCTCCATTCACATTCCTTTACTGAAAATAACCATATGACCAAGCCTCTGAGGATTATGGGAAATATGGCCTCCAGCTCTGCAGTCCTGTGTTCACTTAAAACTAGATTGCTGCTACCAAAGAGGAGCACAAATTTTTAAAAAACAATTTCATTTCTATGTTAAGTCCATCAACCACTATCATTAAATTGCTACTTTTAGTTCTTACATGTTTCTTTATTACATGCACATCTTTACAGGGACCATACATTAGCTATGTAATTTACTTTAGAAGATGATTTTTGCCAACTATTATTAAAATGGTGCAAATATGAAATTTCAAGTAGTATTATTAATGAAGAAAAGGTATCTTTAAAGCTAAGACTGGCTCTGAGTGGGAGGGCTGAGTTGACAAGAAAATGGAGCAGCAGACTCATTTCTCTAGAACTGAAAGCCAGACTAACATCAGCAGCTAGATAGATTCGAAGAATAAATTCTGCAAATTTCAACCTTAACCTTTCTGCTTATTCAAGACAAAAGCCTTCACAGTTGTGGAAGAATAGGTCTTTACCTAAGAGAAAGGATAAATTCTTTCCTCATCTATCAATGTTGGTACAAAATATCCATTTACTAGATAAGAATCATGATAGATTAAATGAGACATTTTGTGTTATATACTTATCATGGGCTACTTAATACAACAATAAATCCAATGCAAATCCCTAGGCAAAACAGTGATATTTTTGGTTAGAAATAAAAGGAAAAGCTGTTGAATTATCTCCAGTTTTCTAGTTCCAACACCACGGGTCAAAGATTAAAGTCAATGTACACTAAAGGTCAACCTCCCAAATACCCCTAAGGAAATAGGTGAACAATAGAAGACTTCCCATAACACAGAGTAAACCACATCCTCCGTTCAGCTGAATCCTCTGTCTTTCACATACAGGTGGACTGGCCTCTTCCCAACTCTGTATGTAAATGTCGTTCAGATCACACCAGCTGACTTGCACAGCAATCTCTCTGCACTGGAATGGGTTTCTGAATCAAGACAGTGGCCAGCTGAGAAAGGAATAGACAAGGTGGATCCTGGTGAGTGCTCTCTAACATGATCTGGTCTTAGAAAAGGTAAACAGTAATGTCCCCTGGTCATTTACCTGTCAGAGGTGGGTCTACTTTTCAACTTCTCTGCTGATAGAGAGGTGGCCCCGGCAGGCTTGTTTAGCAAGATTTTTATCAATCCCCCAGGCAGAATTTCTGCCTTTAGTTAGTGTAAACAGAGGAAGCATCTGCCACCTGTTCAATAATTACCCAACACTGGAAACCTTGAGAACAGGATGACTTTCTTCTCTATTGCTTAGTCAGTCTCTGGGTTGATCAGTGAGACACTAAATACTTTGATTAAGAGAAAACACTTTTGAATGAAATCGGATGCAGAGGATTGAGGCCATTTCTCACTCAGACTTCTGTAAGGAGCAGAGTACAGTGCCCACAGAGGGCTCAACTGAAGACCTGTCACTCCATTGGTGGCATAGAAAATCCTGGAGCCTTATATAGACCACAACACACTCTAGCACATCAAAGGAAAGATGAAACCAGCCTGGTGACACAGGCTTGTAATTCGAGCACTCTGAGAGCTTAAGGCAGGAGGATGGGAAGCAAGTTCAAACCTGAGGAATGTAGCAACATAGATTTTTGACTCAAAATCAAAATGAAAAATGGATAGAATATGGTTCAGCATAAAGGGCTTTGGGTCAATCCTCAGTTCAAAAAGAAAAAAGAAAAGAAAAGAGAGAGAGAGAGACAGAGAGAGAGAAGAGAGAACAAGGAGGAAGGATAGAAGGAAGGATAAGGAGAAAAAAAGATGAATCTTGAATGAGACAAAGAGCTAAACAGGCCATGTGGTGCTGGGAAAAACAAACATGATTAGTCAGTATTATGATTTGAGTCTGGGATGTCCCCTCAAGCCTTGTGTTTAGAAAATCATTCAATCATGGGAGTTGATCCATTAATTTCCTGTGCTGTTAAGAAATGAGGCCTTGGTATTGGGAAGAAAAAAGAAAGAAAGAAAGAAAGAAAGAAAGAAAGAAAGAAAGAAAGAAAGAAAGAAAAAAGAGAAAGAAATGAGGCCTTGTAAGAAAGGGTAGATCACAGGGACATGACCCAGTGAGGTAGGTCACTGGGGCATGACCTGGAAGGGTAAACTCTAGCTCTTCCCTCCCTCACTTTCTCAGCTTCCTGTTCTGCCAGGCAGTAAATAGTTTTTCTCTAGTGAAATCCTCCATCAAGCCCCTCTACCATTACTGGCCACCCATGAATAGACTGAGGCCTCCTGAAACTGTGAGCTAAAATAAACCTTTCCTCCTTTAAGTTGTGGGCACCGAGGATTGTGTCTCAGTAACAAAAAAAAAGTAACTAAAACAATCTAGTTCATCTTCTGGCTAAAAAAAAAAGAAACTAAGAAGTTCTATCACACTGATCATTAAAAACCAGAAAAACTGTTGTTCCTGGTATGTTGCATTAAAGAAAATCTGTACCAGTGACATAAAAGTTCAGAAATTTTTTTTTTTCTTTCTAAAAGTAAGAAACAAATTTAAAAGAGTTGAAATGGCTGTCCCTCCTGACTTAGGTAAGATGACCTGAAATAGAATGCAAGGTACATTCAAATGTCAACTTCCATGTGCCTTTTGACAATCCCCCTTTCTGGATTCCCCGGCCCCATTTGTGTTCATGATGAAAGGCTTGAGGGAGAGCTGTGGCCAAACCAGCCACACACATACATTCAGGAAATTAGTAGATGCAACAATTATTACCAGCTACCAGCAAAGAATCCCTCAGGAATCCACATGTGCTGGCAGCTGGGCAGACACACAAGCCTTGAAATAGAAGGCAACAACAAGACCTTAAACACTTCCAACTTTATTTGAGCATTCCCACCCTTTCTTAAAAATATTAAAGTATGCCAACAATAACCAGAGGTTAGCTTCTTATCCTGCAAGCGATTTGTGCAACAGTATTTATTCTTTATTCCATAACTCAAATAAAATAAACAAATGTTGTAAAATCAAAGTTTATGAAAGTAGAAAAGTCAGAGCACATTAGAAATCATAAGTAATTCAGAAATATTTACTACTTCTAGTTCTCTGCAAACTTTTAAAGAAGGGTCACATTTAGTAATAATTACAGATCTTAAGTTGGTTTCTCTTTTTATAATATCACCCTCACTCCTTCCATTTTATTTGGAGAACATATCTAACCAGTTTTTAAACATTAGAAAAAACAAAGGACTCTTCTTTCTTTAGTCTTTTTCTTTTCTTTTTAAAATTTTTTTGTGATAGTGGTTCTGAAAATGAATCTCAAGGATGTTTGACCACTGAGCTATATCCCTAACCCTTTTTTTTTCTTTGAGACAAAATGCTTCCTAAATTGCCTGAGCTGAACTTGCCATCCGCCTGCCTCAGGCTCCATAATAGCTAGGACTACAGACAAATGTCACTACGTCTGACAAGGACCTTTCTTTTTCTATATAGGCTGAAACTTTTCAAACTTCTCTCTCTTTTCCATTATTTGTTTTAAAAATAAAAATCTAAATAATAAAACAAATGTTAATTTTAAAGTCAGTTCTGAATCTACCAGATAAACTGATTCAGAGCAATTATTTGAGCATTTTTTTTTTTTTCTCTCCTATAGTTTTATCCTCTGGGAGTGTGAATCCTACCATTTCTTTCCATGTTCTTGTTCACAGGTTTCTCTCTCTCTCTCTCTCTCTCTCTCTCTCTCTCTCTCTCTCTCTCTCTGACTAGAGATCAAAATGCATACTTTGTTCAGTCCACTGCTGTCCAATTGCTGGCACTCCGAGTGTTCTAATTCACAAATCATGCGGAGAGAGTGTGGGGAAATGCTTCATTTTTACCATACCTAAAGTGAAAATCACACGAGTCAAACGAAATTTTCATCAAGACTAGGGATTAAGACAATTTGTAATAATTTTAGATTTTAAAATTCTTTCTTTCTAAACAATTTACAATCTGTAACTACCTTGTGAAAGTGTGTGAAGCAGTTAAAATTACAGTCTCAAGTCCTGTTTCCTAGAGACAAGCTAGGAGTTCATAGTGGTTCTAGGCTCCTAGGTTCCCCATAGACAGGCTCTTCCAGTCCCCAGATCTACCCCTGGCTACACCCCCCATTAACACACAGTTAGCACCCAATTAATGCTGGCTGTTACTATTATAATTGCTGGAATTAAAATGCTAACTCTATCCCACTTCTCCAAAACCCAGAATTAGCAATTGGCCTAATCTTTAAAAATCTGGCTAACTTGTCAGTCAGTATTATTAAGGTAAGTACCTCAGACCTACTCCTGTTCTCGCTTTCGGATACCCTAGTATCTCTACAATACCTTTAACTTCACACAGTAGGAATTTCGCATTCACCTACAAGTAAACTCTGCACCTTGGCAAATGTTCTAAATGTCAGACAACAATTAGAAAGGTTAAATACTAACAATCCACTATGATCTTTAGGCCTACATTTGGTAGCCCTCTGTGCAAATGCTTATCTCAAATCATTTCTTGTCCCTTCAAATAAAATGTACATTCCTTGGCTTTTCATGGTCCAGTACATATGACTACTACATGTTTTACATTCTCTATGTAAAGATAAGTATTTTGCCAGGATAATCTTTGTCTCTCGGCAGAATACATCAAACATTTTTAATCCCTTTCTTTGACACACATCCCATACCTCATGAATACTGAAATTATGATTCACAATTGGCCAGTTTTGCTTTGGTTTTTTTTTTTTTTTTTTTTTGCAGACTTCAAAGGACACTTGTATGGCTAGGAAATGAGGCAGATGATAGAGATCAATCAAAATTAGCCTATCATTCAATATCTGTTTTGCTAAGGAGAAATTCATACTTCACGTTAACCATCAAGAGAGAAAGCCAAATCTTCAGCTTCAAAGCCTTTTTAACAAATTCTCACTCATTTCAACCCATAATTCTAAATTCTACCTGGACCTGTTCATTCATCTGAGCCACTGTCTGTGTGCAATTACTTAAATCCATAACCCTTCACTGCCGAGACTGCAACTTCCTTCTGAGTGATGTTGTGCAACTGGAAAAAAAAATATTACCCGGGGTGAAAATACAGTGTATATGGCAGCCACACAGGCTGCGAGCACACACCAAAATTATGTCAGTTGGGCTTATGAGAAAATTTGTAGTTCATGCTCTTTACTAAATATTTTGTTGAATCGGTCAAAACCTATGTGAAAACAATTACTAGAGCTAGTCCCCATTTATTCCCTTCTTATAAAAAAAAAATGTTAAGCAAAGTAGTAAATTGAATCCAACTACAGTGGATACTAAATCAAAGCATACTTCAGAAATGTGTTTGAGACACCCACTTATTATTAATTATGATACATTTGACCTTCAATAGTTGTGTTCAGTATTTCATTATTTCATTATTTATGAAAAGTTTGGATCTGATTTAACTTCCCTCGTTTGCTTATTTTAATCCATTGTTTTACTAACAGAAAAGATATGGTCAGCTGCATGAAGAGAATTAAATTAACTCTCTGAAAATCTATGCCAGCCTCTAGCCCCCGGGTCACCCTTTGGTAGATCTCTGCGTGGATTAATGTTGGCACTGGATTGTCAAAACACCAGCAGTGTTCTTGACCTAGGGCAAAGGAATACACATAATCTGGCATCTTCTTCACTAAGGTAGAGATCGGCACATTTCATTGCATATTCCTTTTGAATAAACAAGTACCTTCCTTCTGCTATTGTCATATGGATTAAATATTGCTAGGGCTCAGAAAATGATACCCCGAGTTTGGTTCCTTCAGCATTCTGGGTGTTTTGAACTAAAAGACTTCAGAAAGCCTCAGAAATAGTCTCCTCTTTGACCTTATTCTGCCCTCCTACCTACCTACCTTTCATTTTCTCCCCTGAAATGAGTCATAGAAACTAGAATTTCTCTTCCCCAAGGTATCTCATAAACATTAGAAACTTTCTTCCCTAAAGCAAACTGTGAGCCAGAAATAACATTCTATTTCACTTCCCTTTCTCCCTGGGAGACACCAGGAAGGAAATAACGTTACACAGAGAGGCCAAGAAGATTCTGAACAGACAGGCCTTCCCGGTGTTCTCCCTCCATCTGCCACCATTGATCGCATCAGAACCTCTTGTCCAATTACGATTTTATACAGGTGCCCTCATCAAACCTAAGCACAATGGACATTACCTATCTTCTGGATCCTTTTCTTGAGAATATGCCAATAGAAACACCGAGACAAGGGATCAGATCAAACAGGAAAAAACGTTATTGAGTTGTGTACATCAGGAACCTGGGTGATCTTGGGACCATTTTCCCCAAAGTCCCAGAGGGCAGAGAGTTATTGCCTTGTTTGGGTCTTACACAATCCTGGGAAGGAGGAGGACCCCTGAAGAGAGGAGTGAGGAGCAGGCATGGGCCAGAGCTTCTCATGCATCCATAGGCTTCTCATGTTCTGCTGAAAGTAGAGAATTTAGCGTTCTAATCAATGTGGCCTGGACATGTGATACCACTGCTTGAGGGAGGTACTTCTGCTTTGTGGATTGTGCATACTCTATTCCGTTTTTAACTGGATGGGTTGAAGTTGGAGCCTTCTGTTATGATATCCTGTAAGACTGTGTATTCGGTTTAGCAAACTAAAGTCACTGCAAGAGGTTAGAGGAGCAGAAATTCCAGGATTACAAGAGAGTAGAGCAATGACCCCAGGGTCTCAGGGTTCCTCTGTCTCTCCAGGGAGTATTTCCTGGCTCATGAGTATTTTCTGAAGGCTCAGGAGTCAGGTAAAACTTTGCTTGTCTAAATGTGTCCTGCTTTTCCTTTGTTAACCTGTCTTCTTGTGACAGGATCTTTAGCCTCTTTTTTATGGTGAATGAGGAAGAGCATCACACGTTTTCTGTTCCTGTAAAGTCACGTAGATTAAATGAGTTTATCCACACACAGTCCTAAGGATGGTGCTGGGTATCAGTATCTGGAAAGCTTTTGACAAATGGTAGCTATTGTTTAGTTAATGTTGTTCTTGTTGCTGTTATGGACTCCACACTACCATGAGAGGATATTCGGGTACGCAAATCTCTATTATCTTTGGCACTTGCTGAAACTAAGGCCCTGTTTGGTATGTGTATAACCAAAGGAAATGAACTTAACTACAATAGTTGGTATTTTTTACATCAGTTCATGCAGAGATCTCAAGGAAAGGTTTTTTTTTTTTATTACGACACACAAACTATGATAAATGTCACATTTTGAGCATATGAATAAAGGTAGCACATAGAGAGGTCATTGTGCCAAATTCAAAACCAATTTCATTTTATACCTCCAAGAAAATGTATTTTGATGCCAGTATTTTACTTCTGGCTGAACATATGGCCAAAGTCCATAAAGAAAGTTGTAGCGAAGGAAAGATGGGGAAATGAAAAACAGATATAAATAGATGGAGGAAAGAATACCTATAATATGTAGTGTTATCTTCTGGAATGAAGATAGGACAAAGCTAGACACAGTTAAACTCAACTCCATTTATTTGCCTTTTCCAAGAAAATTAATTCTAAATTCGATTTCTCTGTCCAAACATAATAATTTAAATCATCTGGTCATATATTCTAATGTTTACTAAATTTGAGGGGCTCCCATCTTCCCACACTCTTTTCTCCATGATTTCAACAGCTCACTAGTGCCTCACAGTCCACCAGTAGGTGGGAAAGCCTTCCTCTTCACTGTAGGTCCTTGCCCATAATACTTGAGTCTCTTTGGTCCCCCTTAACTACAAGGTACAAATCGAATTTTACATTGCTGAATTCATAACCTTCTAGGAGCCAAAATTTAAAACTAGTGGAGCACATGTGCAGGCACACATCCATGTGCACGCACACACACACACACACACACACACACACACACACACACACACATACTAAAGCTATGGGTGAGAAATTGGGATAATATATCACAGATCGGGTATTGGGTGAATAAAAATACAATAGTAAGGAGTAGGTATCCAAAGGCATGTTTACAATCTAGAATTATTCAAACATTAGACCTGGGCAGGCATGTTAGTTGTGTAAGAGTAAAGTCTGAAAGTCAGTGACTGCTACTACTTATATGGATTTCTTTTTATTACATGTAGTTTTATTTAGTAGTCTATTCTCTGAGGATAAAATGGATGTAAGAAGTAACTGTTTCATTAATTCTCCCCAGAGAGATGGCAGTTCCGCCACAGAGCAGATCTTGCTGGTAATCAGGCCATAAGAGCTGAGAGAAAAAAAGGATTATGAACTATTTCCTTTAAATTAAGCTCCCTCAGCCAATCCCAGAGGCTCCCCTGGGTACAAGATTCATGGTAAATGAGGAAGTAATTCTCTGCCCTACTCAAGTACAAACTCAGGCTTCCAAAGGATAGATAGGGCTTGCTGTGGCTTGTCTTGTCACCGGTTTGTAAGAACAGAGGATTTACTCCCTTCACAGCACTAAATTCCCCATTAACTAAAGCAAACTTTATTTAGCTAACCATAAATGTTAGAAACATGCAGCTCATAGTATAACACTAATACAGTACACCACAAGGAGTTTCTTTCTTTGTTCCTAGATTACCAAGTCCTAATTAAGATCGATTCTATCAATGTTCAATTAATATTTTGGAATGAATCCCAATGCTAGCTTTGGTTTCTAAAGGATTTGGACTATATAGTTAGGTCATTCACTCCCATAAAAATTTAAGATCACAGTGTTTGGTAAGGAAATGTATCTATATAAAAGTAAATAGGATTCAAACCCTAGTTGTTTGTATGTCATTTCCTCCAAAAATTAAATATAAACAATGCATACCTAAAATACTCATATATCAAAGAATATACCATATGTCTTCAGCCTACAGCATCAGAGATGAAGCAAAACTGGAAAATGACTGTCACTCTGGTATAGTTCCACAAGAGACAATGCCCAACGGGTGACCAGTTAAGGCCTGAGGCCATTAGGCCTGTAAAGCACTCAGTGGCCACCTTAAAGGAACAAATTGAATCAATCTCAGGAGAAAACACCAGTTACGAAGCAATAACTACCCAAGCTCAAATAGCTAAGCTCACCGAGCTCTACCTTCATGTAGTTACTCTATTTTCTCGTTTTTCATACAGATGATCTAGAGGCAGGAAACGGAATGACTTAACTAAACTTGCATGGCTGTTCAATACGGAAGAGCAACATCTGAAGTCAGGCCCAACTGCTGAACAGTTGCACTCTTTCCGTCATCCCAGTTTGCTTAAGAACTAGGCAGCTTCTCTGGTGATTAAATTCAGTTCACTTTGGGGCCCAGATATTCCACTCATAGATTAATCACCCCATATTTTACGACATTTAGCAAGCTTAGTAAATTTGTATATGAATTTTTAAACTATGTTTCTTTTGAAGGCTTGTAAAGAAAAAGACTTGCAATACTTTGTAACCTTTGGTGATAGCGTATACAATAGATCGGCCTTCATTTGCAAGCTTAATGCCATGCCAAGAGGCAATACGATAGTTTTTCTTTTTCTACGCCATTGTCTTTATCCCTGTTCTTAAGTGCCCTTCCAGTGCAATATCAGGTGATGATTCGGACTGGGATACTAAGCCAACACAAGAAAGTTTTCTACAGCATATTAGGTTAGTTGTGACTTCTTAACCCTCTTTTCCCAGTGGCTCTAAGTACAGTGCTGAGTTAGACCAGGAAAAACTGGAAGGAACCACTAGGTTCTTCAGAAGAGGGAGCAGCAATGCTTCTTTTCATGGAGTTCCAGAGTCTTGTTGACTTGGAGTCTTGGATTCGTGAATTTAAACATAGCAAGGCATCTTTTTTTTCTTTCCCTTTTTCTTTTTTTTTTTTTTAACAGTGTGCCCATCTGTTGACCTCATGTGCAGGCAGCTGCACTGGGATCTGGATATCAACTTCTGTAATGTTAGGGGGTTGTGAAATTTTGCTTTTGTGACAAGAAGTCTTCAGGGCCATAATTAACAGAGCGGGGAATTTCAACCCAAATATTGTAACTTCTTTAAAATTATGCCCATCTGCTAGCCTTATGTCCTCAAGAGCTGGAGTACTGAAAGAAGCAGGAAGAGAAAAAGAGAGAGAGAGAGAGAGAGAGAGAGAGAGAGAGAGAGAGAGAGAGAGAGAGAAAATCCTCAAGTAATTTTTATTCAATTTGCGTTGTGGGGGGAGAGTTTGTTGGCAAGAGTGGTATGGAAAGAAGGGTGGGCACTTGCCAGTTTATACAGCAAGAAAGAGGAACTATTACGTTTAAGTTTCCATTCTGCTTTTGAATTTTTTGCTGGTTGCAATGAATGTACAAGTTTGCAGAGCACAGGTTTAAGGCTATATAATTTCCAAAGATTGTGGGGTTTTTGGTCCCCTTCTCCATTTTTCCTCCTTTACTGCATTCCATCCAGCCTTTCCCAAACTTGTAAAATAACATTATTTTCCTTATATAAGGTAGTAATATGGGTAAGCCTCATATAGATACTTGCTCTGGCCAGGTGGTAGAATGTTCCAATAAGGTGTCAGAAACATATTCTTTAATTCTTTGTTTCTACATCTGTATATCTAATTTTTTCCCAAAGTTGAGCGCATACTAGAAACATTGAGCATCTGTATTAGGGATTAAGGATAAAAACAGAAAACAGTCTTGGTCCTTGTGACAACCCGTACAACAGTTACAACGAGCCTTTTAGCCTAGAGTTGAAGTGCTACAATTAAGGAGGATTCAAAATGCCTTAAATGAAAGAGCCAGAACAAGCAAGTCCAAGGAAGCTTCCGGGAAGAGGTGTCACCCGCACTGCAACCTGAGGAGCTGGTTAGGTAATAAAAGGTGAAGAGGGTGCTCCAGATGAAGGGCCGAGCTGATCACATGCGACAGCATAGCAAGAGCAGTTTAGGGTTGCTAGAGCATGGAATTCCAGTTCCAAGACTGAGCAGAAGACATCAGGGACAGCCTACAAAATTGTCCTACAGAACTTAGATTTTATTCTTTAGAAAACAAACCTATTTTAGGATGCGTTCATTTAGGTCGTGAAGCTAGAAGCTGTGTGAAAGATTTGGAAGAGTTTGAGAGAGAAGAGACACCACAGTCTGCAAGGCTAGTCAGGAGCTACAGTTTTTCCAGTGGAGCAGAAAACACAGAGAAGGGAATTAAATCCAAACTATTTAGAAGTTAAGTTAACTGAACTTTGCATTTATTGCTTGCATGTAGGAGTTACGGGACAGAGTTATCTAGATTACTACCACGAATGAGGTGATAATTATCAAATTCATTAAGACTCTACAGGAAGTGGAGCTTGTCCTGTTGTAGGGGAGTGAGGCAAAGGCTGACTTCTGTTTTCTGCATTTAGTATTTAACAGTATAATATGTACATGGTCAGAAGAGATGTAGCTCAAGTTCAAACAGAGGTTAAGGCTGGGGGGTGCAAATAGGAATTTATTTGCACATAAGTAAAAATCACAAGAGTGGATTAAAATAAACTGAAGAACGTACACAGTTTGAGGAGGGGTGCAGGCAATGAACTCTAGAATTCATACTTGAGTATACCACAGAGCTTAACACTCCGGTCACCATGCTGGCGGATATTACTAAACATCGACTCACTCACAACTCATAGTGCTTTCACAGTCAAATACCAGTGACAATTTATACATCAACTTTTCCTAAAAATGTATTCCCAGTGTGTTGCCTAAGTGATTTAACCATTCGTTCAACATATATTTACTAAGCCCGAACAAACAGGCAACAGTTCAAGACACTATGAGAGATGGTAACAATAAAATGGTTATAGAAACATGTCTGAACCTGACAGTATGAATGGTGGCTCTCAAATAAGGCAACTTAGCTCCCCAGGGCATACCTGAAAATACCTGGACACTTTTTTCTTTTTTGGCCATGATAGAGGCAGAAGTGATACCTGCACTGAGGCTTAGAAGCCAGAAGTACTACTAACCACCCTCCTTTAGGGTAGCACCCAACAGAAAAAGATTATGGGGCCCCCAAATGATAATAATAATAATAATATGTCCAGAAACGCTCATTTGTAGTTAAAATTAAGAGTTCTCAGAGGTTTCCTCACTCCTCCCTCAGTCCTGCTTTAACTTTATCCCCTCCCACCTTCTCACTATCCAGCAACTAAAGGGTTAATGTCCACCTCCAAAGAGTCCCAGAGGACCTCATTCATCTTTTTGATTGATGTCTTTTCTGACTAGCTGGAACCCCCAGACTTATAAGTTGCCAAACACTTGAAATATTTCATAAATACTTATAAAATGTAGTCTCTTTTAAATAAATGTTCTTGAATTATTTCAATGATAATTTTGATTGAAATTATTTTCTTCAAGAAAGTTGAACGGATGCAACTTGAAACCATCATGCTCAGTGAAGTGAGTCAGATGCAGAAGGTTAATAATGAATGGTTTCTCTAATATGAGAAACCCAGAATACGGTCATTTTCTAGAACCAAATGGGGGTGCTAGTGGGAATTAGGGAGGACGGGGAGAGTGTAAGAGGACCAAGAAGGGAGAGGGGAAAGGATTGTAATTTCGGGGCAATATATATGTGTACAAAACATTCAAGTTCAGTGTAAACATAAT
This sequence comes from Ctenodactylus gundi, assembly GCA_004027205.1. Lineage (NCBI taxonomy): Eukaryota > Metazoa > Chordata > Mammalia > Rodentia > Ctenodactylidae > Ctenodactylus > Ctenodactylus gundi. Next base: position 169,750 of record PVKB01001359.1, on the reverse strand, counting down.
GTACCAACATACACACACATGTGCATATATATAAAATGGGAAAGAAAAATTAAAGAAAGTTGAAACTTTCTACAGAATAATGTGTATCACTAGGAAAATCAAAGTTTGATACACCATGGGTTTTTTTTTTCAGAAGTTGGTGAAATAAAAGCCAGTGGTACACAATAGTAGGAGATAAAGATAATGACTTCATTATTGCTGACACTAAGGAAAATCTAGGGAGAAAAGCTTGAAACGTTTTTTTAAAAAATCTGCACATAATTGACTCTAAAGTATAGTAAGAATGGTGGCACAACTGGAATCCTTGAGAGGCTGACGCAGGAGGATTACAAGTTTGAGGCCGGTCTGCGCCACATGGCAGGTTCAAGTCTTTCTTGGATTACACGGCAGGACCCTTTCTCAAAAAAGTACATTAAGTCTTAAATATTTAAGCAATATTTTAAAATTTTAATATAGTGACAAAAGGAAAATAACTTTCTTGAAATTATAGCTGAACTAATAATTTTTACCCTTAAATTTCTTTATACATTTTATTACAATGTAAGGTAATATTTGAATAAGCCGCACAATATTTTTAAAGCCTTAATGTAAACACCTTATCTCAAGGTGCAAAGAAAGTCTGTTTCAAATGTTTAATTAAAGCATCTTCACATACTCATACGGTAAATTACTAAAGATAAACACAAAGTATCAATCAGCTGTCTACAGTGTTGTTTTCTGTTCAATGCTACTGGGTATTAGAAAACCAAATTATGCTTATTCAAACTCATTGCAAATTAGAAAAACAGTTTCGTAAAGACTTAAAAATTTCAAGGTCATACTAAATCGAGTAAAATGCCTTTTAATTTAACAATCCTGAAAGTTTCCTTCTATTTTCCTGGAGCAGTCAGATCTAAATCAGTGGCAGTACCACAGAAGTTTTCCTCATAGAGCATCATCTCTAGCCCACTTTGATAGCTAAGAAAATGCAGGCATTCTGCCTGCACGGTATATTTTAATTTGTTTTCTCATTAGTGAGGGCAAGCATCGCTTTTAGCGGCAGACACGATCTCCAAAGGGGGAGTAGGACTTGTCCCACTTTAACGTAACTTTTAAGCAGGTGTTTACATGGAACTATCTTTCAATAGTTGACACAAAAATCAAATGAGGTAATGTAATTAAAATGCTTTAAAGGAGTTAATATAAAGTAAGGGCTGCTGGTGGAGCTCAGTGGTAGAGCTTTTGACAAGATCCTAAGTCCTACTCCAGAATTGTAATTTTAAAAAGATAGAAATTGAAAACACAAGTATCATTACTGTCATTGTCACTGAGGAAAAATTGAACTTTGAGAAGCTAGAGGTCTGGTTGGATACAAGAAAAGCCACAAAGAACCATGCATTTGTTGTCTTATAATTAATATGATTTATTGCCACTTGAAATCTCACCTGCTGAAATGGATTTAGACTTAATTACCTTTTTCTAAGGAGCATATTTTTATGTTAGCTCTGATTCAGTGTTTACTCATGCAGTCCCGTATTATAAGGTGTTATGCATCAGTGGTTTGGCATTTTGTGCTTTGTCGATGGTTAGATGTTGATTACAGGGTCAGAACACACTCTGTGTGGTCTCACAGGGTAATCACCTTGGAAATCAGCTAATAACAGGCTCTGTCCCAGAGCACCTAGATGAAAACTGACCCTAGTCCCACCTACACAGTTCTTGAGTTCCACATGAGATTCAAATTCACTTAACACAAAAGATCTACAGGGTATACTCAGAAAACATTTCCTTCACCAATGGATTTGGCCTTTTTAAAATGTATAGATTTTTTATTTATTTTATATCAAAGTCACAAGATAGAATGTTTATTTATTGAATTCCTTAAAGATGTTAAGAAAGTGACTTTTACATATGCATATTCTATTGGTCTATACATACACAACTGAAAAGTAATCTACTTTGTGGAAAGGTGCTCATGTTTTACAAATGAAGGTTTGTACTGAGATGTAAAATTTCCATAATGCTTAAGGAAACCAAAATTTTCTAATATTGTAGCGTTTTGGCAGACTTCAACTGCCTAAATCCTTTGAGCCTTCTTCAGTAACAATAACAACACATATAAACAGAATGGAAACTGAGGCATAATTAAAATCCTTGTTCAACATCTGTGAGAAGGCTGGAGAATTATAGCTCAGTGGATTAAACTTGCCTAGCAAACACTAAGTACCAGAGCTTTATTCCCCACACCATATAAGATGGGCGTGGTGGCACACTCCTGTAATCCCAGCACTTAGAAGGCTGAGGTAGGAGGATTGCCATGAGTCCAACGCCAGCCTGGGCTCCATAGTGAAATCAAGACCAGGTGGGATTACAGACCGAGGCTGTCTCAAAAATAAATAAATAAATAAATAACTAAACCTATGAGAACCTATTTTATCAGATCACTCATTGTAGTTCTTGATTTCTGTACCTATCAAGTATGATTAATAAAATTAGCTATGTGATAAGGTTGCCATTAAATGTGAATTAAATAACGTATGCAAAGAAGTGAATACACTTTTATTCATAAACAAGTAGAATATTAAAGTCGGAAAGATCTCCGATATCTATTCCCTTTTCTATTAGAAATGAAAAAACAAACAAACAAACAAAAAGCAGCCCCACAGAAAGTAATATGAAGAAGGTCACACGTTTTTTTCTGGGACAAATCTAAAATCAAAACCTGGGTCTCGGTACGACCAACTCAGGGCTTTTTTCTTCAAGTCATACCATAGTAAAAGCTTGTCATGCTTTGAATCTGGGATGTCGCCCCAAAACCTAATGCATTTGGATGCAGCAGAATAGCTATGGAAACGTGCTGTTAAGAGGAGGGGCCTGATTGGAAGGGGCGAGCCACTGGGGCTTGACCTGAAAGGGACACATCAGAAGGGCAGGAGTTTGTGGTAGTTCCACATTTCCTCCCACATTTGGCTTCCTGTCTGCCAGGACGTGAGCAACTTATCTCTGCCCTGTGCTTCCACCATGGCCAGCCACTTATGAATGGACTGAGGCCTTCTGAAACTGTGAGCTAAAATAAATCTTTCCTCCCTTATGTTTTACATGTTGGATCGTCTGTCTCAGCAACAAGAATATAACTAAAACAAAGCTAAACTGACTTTGAAATGATTAATAGTAAATTTTGTGTCAGAAAACACACCTGAAACCTAGGTACTCTATTTACCTTATTTTGGACTTTCATGGCAGTTCTTGACAGTGACTAAGTTGATTTATTTCCTGAATTAGTTACTATAGGCACTTTAAAAATATTTTCCACAGGCTTTCTCATGGAATGAGAAGCTAAATATTAACTGTCATTAATCTTTTTCTCATATCTGAGGTAGAATTTTAATGGAACAATGAGCTCTGACATGAAGCTGGTTCTCTCATATCCTGGATTCTTCGGGGCTGTCTGCTTGTTGATGCCATTCACATCCATTGTGACCCCTTGAGAATGACTTGGGAGTGACAGCTGAAAACCACGGAAGCTGAGACCCTGGGAACACACCTGGTACCTGTTCCCTTCTCTCCATTCCAAGGCCTTCTTTTCTTCAGTGATTCCAAGAGGGAACTTGTCTTCTTTCGTTTGAAAAGAATTTTTTCATGTATGTTAATTTTAAACTTACTAATCAGCTTTCCATCAAGCAACTAACTAACTTACAATGATGAAAGGCTTATTTTGGCTCAGAGTTCAGGAAGTTCAAGTTCAAGATCGAATGTCCCAACACTGATGAGGGCAATGCATCATGGAGAGAGTGTGTGGAAGAGCAAACCAGTGGCCTTATGAGTCAGGAAGCAGAGAAAAGAAGAAAGAAGTCTTTGTGGATAATCCTCTGGATGACAAGGGGACCTTGTAACAATTCACAGCGCTGCCACTAGCACTCCCCTGGGAGCTAAGACTTCTAACTTTGGGGAACATTCCCATTCAATCTACCATAACATTTTATAATAGGCATTTTCAAACATCACCAAATTTAGAGAGTACCATTTAACAAATGGCAAGTCTCCCAACAACTTCAACAATCTAGCAATATTTTCTCTGTATTTTTCATCTATTCCTTCCCTTACATTTGCTTCTGGATTTTAAAAATAAATCTTAGACATCATATTTTGTCCATGAATTCTTTTCTAACAGATAAGGATTAAAAAACGTAATTCCAGTGTCATCACATTTGACAAAACTAGCAACAAATCTTTTAATACTGTCTAACACTCAATGTGCATCAACTTTTCTGAGTATTTGTAAGCCTTTTTTTCAGTGCAGGGACTCAAACTCAGGGCGTAATGCATGTTAAGTATGTGCTTTACTACTGCCCTCCATCCCAGCCTTTAAACATGTGGTTTTAAAACAGATTTGTTTGAATTAAAATCCAAACAAGTTCTTAAAATTGTGTTCAGTTGACATTTTCTCAGTCTCTTTTAGTACTTATTTGCTTCTCTACCTCCATTCCCATTTTTTCCTGTATAGTTACTATGTTAGAAATGAGTTGTCTTTTAGGATTTTCCTAACTTGACAGATTGCATCCTCAGGATATTAATTAATATGTTTCTCTATCACCCATATTTCTAATAAACTGGTAAATCAACACGTTTATTAGAATCATGTTCAATTTCTAGCCCTAATAACTCATAAGAGCCACTAAATATCTGACTATCTATCCCACATATAAAGTGATAAAAGTCATCTGAGAGCTGGGCTATCTGGTGTTCACCTGTAATCCCAGCTATTCAGGAATCTAAGGCAGAAGGATTGCAAGTAGGAGGCCTTGTAGGACAACATAGCGAGACTTTGTAAATAAATAAATACATAAATAAATAAATAAATAAATGGCTAAGGGTATAGTTCATCACTGTCTGGGTTCAACTGTCAATAACATCAATCTAATAACTGCCTGTAAATTCAAGTGCTGTAAAGCTGCCCATCCTTTGTAAAGCCTTCCTTTCAATCTTTGCCTGGTTGTTTTAAAAGATTTAATTATTGACCCATCACCTTATTAGAACTTGCGAAATGAACAGTCTATCATTCCTTCTGCATTTATGAGCTGGAATCTATTAAGAACAAGGAATTCTGTTCATGAAGTACTTGGCTACAGAGAAAGTCATCACAGGCAAGGGAAGACAAATGGCTTTTTCTCCTACATAAAGTTTTATTTTCAATTAATTTCTGGAGTATCACTCAAACCCAAAAACTTTCATACATCCGCTATGTTGCAATCCACTGCACGCATCTTCCTCTTCCGGAAATTATCCCATTTTTGGCCAACAAGTGTTCTGAGGTTGGCACCTGTGTTCTTCAGACAAGGCTCGAGTTTGGAAGCCTCTTTCCTTTTTGACACAATTAGCTGACCCCGAACCATGTTAAGCACAGTGTGTATTACAGCCTTGGTGTACCAGGCCCAGTTTATTTGCCTCCTTTGAGTTGCTTGGCCATAGTTTCTTGCTCAGCGCTATGGAAGACCTACCAAGAAGGCCAGTTGGCATCAACCACAGCCACAGAGAGGTTTGATTAAGAAAGGTCCATTACGTTTCATCACCACCTGTGAAATGAAAGCCAATTATTTGTCATACCTCACTCCTACTTGGCTGGCCACGTACACCGAAGCAGCTGCTTCAAGGCTTTTGTATCGCTCATGGCATGCACCTCCGCTCCGTAGACTAGACGCTTTACTCCCCCATCTGGAGTTTTACAGTCGTCACTGGGTTGCACCTGTTACCTACCAGGCTGCAGGCTGCAGGGAAGGGTGCCACACTTGCACCTGCTCCCCAGTTTGCTGTGCACACGCTGGCTCCGTTACTCACACCGCCTAGAGCCGCAGGAAAAGAACCAAGAAGTAAGGAAGGATTTCACCAGTGAGGGAAGGAAGGAGGAAAGAAGTTGGCGAATTCTTTGCTTTTCCTCTCCTGACATTGTTCCACGATGCAACGCTCTGCATACATCTCTCAGATGAGTGGGGGCCAGCTGTGTCTGCTGGAAGAACTGCAGCCAGTTCGTGATATGCCACCTCATATTCATACCTCCACTTCTCTGGAGTTTCACCTCACACTCATATCCACAAATAAAAATAGACACGAAGAGTTTAATGAAAAAAGTATTTCAATAATTAGCAACAACGCAGTCAATTAAGACTGCATAGACACCTTTTAAAACAATTACAATTTCAGTTTGAAGGACACCAACTGATAAAATAAAGCTCTCTCTTCTAAGCTTTCCTTTTCTATACCCTCCACCTTGAAGAGAAGAGTTATGGAGTCCATTTTTTGATGGAAAGCTTATCAACCCAGGAAGTACAAACGCAGCATGGCTACAATGGAATCTTTCATGTAAGCCAACTTTTAAATGAAATTCAAAGTCCAAGGCTCAGTAGGGTAACTCTAATTGGGTTGCTGTCTTCCAAAAGTCACCTAAATTTATAACACTTGCACAAGTCAATGTGCAGACAATAGTATTACCTTTTATAATTCTTCACTTCCCTTGCTTTAGGAATTTGCTTGGAGTACCACATAGGAGACAAAATGGACAACATCCAGCAGTGAGGGGAAAACCAAGGAGAGGAATTCTCAGAAGATGGAAGTTTGGGGATTGGGAATACTCAGGAATTAGCAGTAATGGTAGGAAGTTCTTTGAAAATAAAGACTCTACTATTTTACATGATTTTTTTTCTACTTCATATTTGGGAAATTCAAATTTAGTAGGATTTGATGTGAAATTTGAAAACTTGTACTTTTTTTGCTGTTGTTGCTGTTTTGTTTTGAGACAGGATCTCACTCTGTTGTCCAGGCTGGTCCTGAACTAACTATGTCATTTAGGCTGGCCTTGAACCTCTTGGCAATCCTCCTGTCTCAGCCTCATGAGTGCTGGGAATACAGGCATGCACCACCATGCCCAGCTTATGTGATGCTGGGGAATCCAGCCCAAGGCCTTGTACTTGCTAGGCAAGTGCTTTAAGAGCCATGCTGTAACTCCAGCCTCAAAAACTTGTCTGTTTTAAAGCCCCCTAAATAATTGTGATTAATGATCAAATTTCAATTTCCTTCTGCAACAGTCAACAGACATGTCTTCTTATTTAAGGTAAGAGAAGAATGAAATTTTGAAATAATCACACCTACCTCAGTCATTCTTTTATTCTGGAATCTACTTAAAAAAGAAAAACAATGTAAAGGAAAATTGGCCTTCATGTGTAAGTTTTTAATGCCAACTCAAGAATTTTTACTGAAATCATATCAAACTTTCCAACCATATAAGTGTATGAGCATTCGAGGAAATAGAAATAACTACTATCAAATGCTAATTTTCACCATGCAACTTGACATTTGCATTGACATTTGACAGATATAAGGCCAAGATGCAAATATGTTTAATATCTTACTTCTATTGTTTTGGTTTCGGTAAACTGTAAGAATCTTAATATCTCAGCCTCTCTCTGCCAACACACCTAAAGCTGCTAGACCTAACAAACTGTCAGTAAAACATGGCTAGGGGAGGGAAATAGCTTTTGTGTTATGGTTTAAACTTAACATGTCCCCCAAAAATCTCATGTTGGGAAGGTGGGTGGGTCGTCATGCCCATCAGTGGATGAACCCACTGGTGATTCAGTGTGCTGTTAGAAAGTGGCTGGAGTAAGGGGCAGCTCCAGGGTGCACCTCGCACTCCAGTTGCTTTCTTCTCTTCCCAGTACCTGGCTGATCTGCAGTGAACAGCCGTCCTTCAACACAGGCCCTTTCGCCATGCCTTCCTGATCTTAACCACTTTTTGCCTTGGAGCTGGCCAACTATAAATGAACCAAGACACCTGGAACTGTGATCTAAAATAAACTTCTCTCCCTTAAGTAGTAGGTGTGAGGTATTTTGTCCTCACAGGAATTTTGTCCTAGACACAGGAAAGTAACTAAGACAGAAATTGGTAACAGGAAAGCAGGGTCATTGTTGTAATTGTACCTGATCGTGTGGTTTAGAAGCTTTTGGAAATGGTTCGTGAGAGGATCTTGGAAATGCTTAGATATGCAAGCCACAGAAGCCAGAGGATGCTGCCAGCCAAGCTTGATGGGAGGTTCTGGTCAAAGCTCAAAAGACAGAAATACTGAGAGGAACACAGGTTGCAAAGGCCAGGCTCAAGAGGTTTCAGACTGAAAGGAGGACTGTTGGCAATTGGACTAGAAGTGTTATGCTTTGGCAAAAAGCGTTTTGCCCATGTTCTAGAACTAAGATTTAGGGCAGTGAACTAATTAATCTGGCAGAGGAAATTTAGAGGCAGCAAATGTTTAGGCTCTGGCATGGGCTCTGTTGGCTGCTTTCTCCCAGATTTATAGCAAGAATCAGGAGCAAACATTAAACCCAAAGAAAAGGAAGAACTGTGTAATTTTATCACAAAAGAAATACCTGAAAACTTGCAGCAAAACGATTAGCACGAAAAAGTCAATATTTTCCCCCCATGTTATTGATATGTATACGTGCAAAATTTAAGGTTTACAATGGAGTTGAGCATTTTGTGCACATACGTATCTTGTCAAGGTGACAAGGGCTTTCCCACTCTCTTTTTGTCCCTCCCCCTGCCCTCCCCTCCTTCCCTCCTCCCCCACCGTACCCCTGGTTTCACTTTGTTTTTCATTTTAAGTTCCATAGGAGTTGTGATCTGGGACTCTCATATCAGAGAGACCATTCGATGTTTCACCTTCTGCTTCTGACTTATCAGGGAAATTGGAAAGACATCTTGAGGGCATTTCTGAAATCAGCAAGTCATCCCCTTTCACCCTTTGTAGATTCAAGAGTACAAAATTTAAAGCTTTGATCTGATAAAGGAGCCCAAAGGATTCCAGTTCATTCAGGGTCACCTAAATGAGGGAAGTGAATCCCCAAGTTCAGCCATTGAAGCACTCAGAAGCTGTTGCAGCCACAGTCCAAGTGGACCAGCATAGCGCTCAAACTGGTGGCTGATCTTAGTGTAATCCACTCGGTGCTGGTTTGATAGGTATACAGAAAATAAATTCGTGGAGGCCACCAGGCAGATTTCAGAAGAACATCTGAATGAACAGGCAGGGTGCCTATGAGAGGGCAGCACCTGAAGCTGTGAGAGTGAAGCTGAAAGTGCAGAACGAAGCCCAAGAATTTGGAGATACCAGGAACATGGAACTGCTGCTCAGGAAAGCCACACACAGTGGCCAAGAGAGGCCATTACAGCTTCCATAGGCGATGCCATTTGAACAGGCCCCCAAGACTTTCAGAGTTAATATCTCACACCACAACTTCTTCCGGGTACTGGATAGGTAGCTACAGCATCTAATTGTTTACCCTGCTGGTTTTCAGTCTTACTGCAGTCCCATTCATTCCATCCTGCTATTTCTCTCTTTTGAAATGGCAATGCTTACTCTGTGTTTTGTAGGTTGGAAATGTTTAACTTCCTTGATTGTTATTGGGGTTCATAACTATGAGTTTGCCTTGAGCTTCACAAGAGACTTTGAATTTGGATGTCTCAGCAATGCTGGAATTATCAAGACTTTGGCAACTCTTAGAAATGAACTAAATGACTTTGGCATGAGTCAAATATAAGTCTGTTGAAGGCCAGGGGCAAAGTTTTATGGCTTAAAAATAAAATGTTCTTCTAAATTGTCCTGTGTTTGGAAGGCAGTGGGATTGCAGGTCAATGTATTATTAGTAGATTAATCCACTGATAGTTGCTGTATTGTTAGGAGGTGGGTCCTGTTGGGGGGATGGGCTACCGGAGACATGACCTAGAAGGTTGTACTTATTTCCCTGGCCTCTCCTGCTCTCTCTTGTTCTTGGCCACCATGTCATGAACACCTTCCCTCCACCCAAACCTTCACTATACTCTTCCATCATTGCTCTTGTTCCATGGGAAACTAAGGCCTCTGACACTGTGAGCTAAAATAAACCTCTTTTCCTGTAAGTTGTGACTGTAAAGCATTGTGTCCTAATGACAAGAGAATGATGAAGATATTTCCCTTCAATGCCTGGTCTCTTTGTGCTCCAAGTTATCCCATCCCTATGGAAAAGTATACAGACTAGGAAACCCCGCTGGTTAACTCGTGACATCTTCTCTTGTTTTCTTTAAGGGAAACAAAACTTCGTAAATGAAGAAGAATCTCTGTTGCCCCTTCCTTAGCAACGTCATTTTTGCTCTCTATTGCAATATAGTTACTTTAATAAATTGAGAATTTATCTTTTTTACTTTTTAATAATTTCCTACATATCTATCCAAAAGAAATGCAGAATAGCTTTTCACACTTTCCAAAGTTGATATAAATTTTTATACTCTTTTTACCATTCTACATAAGCTTTTTATCTTTAACATTATTTTGAAATTTAACATATATATATATATAAAATCTTTGCTCATTAGATGTAGGTTCAAGGGTACAAAATTTAAATCTACATTATATTTTATTTTATACCCTGAATATTTCATAATATATTTATTCTTTTTAATGGCTCTTTAGGTTATTTCCAAATGTTACTGGTGTTGTAATCAAATGATTTGTCTTAATCAGTTTATATCTCAGGGCTCACAACACAAAACATTTGTTTTCTCTCAATGGCTCAGTGGTGTAGCAACAGCTTTACTCTGGGGTGGGAGCAAACAGAGAAAGGGAAGAGAAAAAAACCAGGGCACTTCTAAACATTCTGTGAGCATTCTACATCATTTTCCTCATACTCCCCGACCCCCTGGGGCATTGTGCAGTGCCAGGAGAAAACTGTACCTCGAGCTACTCTCCTATACATTCCCTCTCCTCCTCTTCGAGCCAGAATTGGAATGTTCTACTGGAATTCTCACTGTCCTTACTTCTGGGCTGGCTGGAGGGAGAGGAGGAAAAGAGGAGGAGAGAGAGAAGGGGGCACAGGAGAGGTAAATGACTACCAGTTTTGCAAAATTCTCAGGTAGCTGCTTCATGCACTCTGTCTTTTACAGCTATGGATTAGTGGGAGAAGGCAGGGTAGAGAGTACCTCTTCCATCTCACTTGAAATAGTCATCTAAAAAAATAAAATTTTACCTTTCTGGGACCAGTGATGAAGACACGTAATCGTAGAACTTTTTTTTGGAGGGAGGATCGGGGGGAAGTGCTGAAGCAGGACCATTGAAAGTTCAAGCCCAGCTGGGCAATTCATCAACTTAGAGAGACCCTATATCAAATTTTTAAAAAAAAGCTGAAGATGTAGCTCAGAGAGAAGTTTCTGCTCTCAATCCTCAGTAAAACAGTTACAACAACAACAACAACAACAACAACAACAAAAACAACAACAACAAACTTACCCTGTTAATGTCATAACGTAGAGAAAATAGTTTATGAACATGTTCAGTATTTGGGGGGCTTTATGGCCTAGTGAGCACTAATTATCATGATATTTGTGTGTTGAAAATAGGCTTATAACATCCCTCTCACTTGTTTTTATAATACCACACTCCCTCCCAGCAGTGTGTCAGAACCATCAATTACTAACTTGACAGAGCAAACTATGCAGCACTTTCCAACTCTGTGCTTGTGGTCGTTTGCAGTCAGCCACGGTGTATTGTCAGCAGGATGCTAGCACTCCATATCCCTTGCCTCTACTCAAAGAACCAGCCCTAAACATAAGCATTACCCAGCAGACCATCCTTCCTCCATGAAATACCTCTTCTATCCCAACCAAGTCTTAAATATTTCCCAATAATTATGTATCACTGGGGTGCTCCAGTCATGCTGACGTCAAGCTGAAGAACCGATGGAAGTAGAAATGTGACTCAGACCCTATTGGAAGGTCCAAGAACAATGATAAGGTTGGAAGCCAATGATACAAGTTTTTTCTTTTTTATCTTTTGGAGCAATTCTCCTTCTTTTCCTCCTCCTCCTCCTTCTTCCTCATCTCAGTGCATATTAGTGATACAGAATTACGAGATTCATTTTGGTCTATTGCTACATGCACCTAATATACTTTAATTGATTTTGTCTTCATTAGCCTTTCATCCCTCTCTTTCCCCTCCCTCTGCTCTCTTCCTCATCTCTGAAAGTCTACCTTTTAGTTCTTGGCATCTCCCACTGGTTGATTAATTATATAAGAAAAATATAATATTTAACTTTCTGAAATTGACTTTTTCACTTGCATGATGATTTCCAGTTCTACCTATTTTTCTGTAAATGACATGATTTCCTTCTTATGGCTGAATAATACTCGTGTATGTGTACAATTTTTAATCTAGTCATCTGTTCGTGGGCATCAACTCTATTTCCACAGCTTAGGCTTAGCTATTGCAAATTATGCCACTATAAACATAGGTATGCATATATCACTAAGGTATGCTGTTGTAAATTATTTTAGGAATATACTGAGGAATAGTGTCATTAGCTAAAGTGAAACATCCACTTTTGGTTTTGGGGGCAACCTCTGTATTGATTTCCATAGTGGGTATACTAGTTTACATTCCCACCAGTGCAGGATTGCTCCTTTTTCTCAACTTCCTGGCCAGTACTTGCTGTTTGCGTTCTCACTGTAAGATTTGGAATCTCACTGTAAGATTTGGTTTGGATTTCCTCAATGGCTAAAGATGCTGAACATCTTTACACTTATTCGTCATTTGCATTTCTCCTTTTGAGAATTTTCTCAATTCTTTTGTCCATTTATTGATTGGACTTTCTGTAATGTTAAGCTCTATGGTTCTTTTATATTCTAGATATCAGTCAGAAGAGTAGCTATTAAAGATTTTCTCCCATCCCGTTGGTTGGCTCTTTTTCTGTTGCTTCCTTTTCTGTGCAGAGACTTTTATTTTGACGCAGTCTCATTTGTTGATTCTTTCTTTTTTCACGAGTGGACCTTGAGCCCAGTCTTCACCCTGAACAATATCTGTAGCTTATTTTTGACTTTTGATTACGACAGGGGCTCACAAAGTTGCTAACTTGCCCAGGGTGGGCTCAAACTTGTGATTCTCCTACCTCGGCCTCCAAGAGTGCTAGGATTAATGGTCAGCACCACTTGGTCTCACCCATTTGTCGATCTGTCATATTATTTTTTCCATTCATTGGCATCCCATTTGAAGAGTCTGCCTTTGCCTATGGCTTCAAATGTTTCCCCTACATTTTCTTCGAGTAGTTTCATGGTTTTGGTCTTACAGCCACATCTTCGATCCATTTTGATTTTGTTTTAGTATAAAGGAAAAGGATAAGATCTAGTTTCAGTTTTCTGCATGTGGATATCCAGTTTCCCCAGCACTATTTGTTAAATAGGCTGTCTTTCTTCATGCATGTTTTTATCCCCTACATCAGGAGGACGTAGGTGCTTGGGTTGTTTTTTGTGTCTCATGTTCCATTCCATTGTTCTATGTGTATGTTTTTTTTTTTTTTTTGCCAATATCATATTGTTTTGGTTACTGTGACTTTGGAGTATAATTTGAAATTATGTATTATGATTTTTCCAGCATTACTTTTTGCTTGATTGCTTTGGCTATTCTAAATCTTTTGTGCTTCCATATGAATCTTAAGTTTTTTTTTTAATTTCTGTGAAGACTTATGGTTGGTATCTTAACAGGGATCACATGGAATCTGTAGATCACTTTTGACAATTTAGCCATTTTAACAGTATTAGTTCTGCCAACCCATGAACAAGAGAGGCCTTTCCAATTTCTAATATCATATTCAGTTTCTTTATTCAGTATTCTACAATGGTCATTGTAATGACCTTTCACACATATAACCCTATTCCAAGGCAGAAGTCCTGAAAGCCCCGGGAGGCTGCTGGCATAAGTTCCAGAGTCCAAACACTGAAGAACCTGGAATTCTCATGTCCAAGAGAAAAAAGAGACAAAAGGTGTCCTGCTTTAGAATAAAGATAATTCATCTTTCCTCTGCCTTTGTTTTTTTAATGCAGGGCCCCAGCCAATTAGATGATGCAGGCTTACGCAGAGGGCAGATCTTTACCTCTCAGCCCACCAGACATATGCCACTGTCCTCTACAAATCCTCTAGACACAACGCCTTGCCAGTCATCTAGGGATCCCTTGACTCAGCCAAGTTGACATCTAAAATTAATCATTACAAATTATGTGTTAAAAACCACATATTTAGAACATAGGCATTTGGTTTGATTTGAGTAGTGTTTTTAAAGTCTAGTTTCTGAAACAGCAGCATTAGTGCAGCCTAGAACTTGTCACAAACACAACTTCTCAGGCCCTACCCTCAGCCTCCCTAATTCAGAAACTCAAATGGAAGAGGATCTATTCATCTGTTTTTACACAGTTTTTAATACTGGATAAACTTTGTGAAACAGTCTAAAAAATAGTAATTAGCAACCTCGTGTAAGTAACTTAACAATATACATGCTCTTCAATGTCTTTCAGGTAAGAAAATGGAAAAATATTAAACAACGGGAATCTTACCACATTTTGAAGGGCTATCTTATAAAGTATTTGAAAATTGCATAAACTACTAAGATTAAAGAAATAAAAACGTAATATTTATTGACATATTTGAAAATAATTCTGAGTGATGAGATAGCTATGTATATTATCATTGATTTATAGCAAGATTCTACTTTGATTTATGTTTTTGCTTTATTATTACTGACCTTTGAGTGATCCTATTTTGTGAGGAAGTTCTTTGGATCACAGTACTACGATATTGGTCTCTAAATGAACACTTCAACTTAAGTTCATTTTCTGGCTAATTTGCATCCGAATGGCTCTATCTGAAACACTGGTAACAGGGATAAAGATGGTTTAAAGACTCACATCTATGGAAGAAAGCTTATTAAAGTACAGCTTGAGGAGTTGCATTATAGTAGAAGATCAAATTTCCTATATAACAATTTTCTAATCTATGCCTTTTAAAAATATAAAACAGACTTTTAGGTTATTGCTCAAATAAACAGAATTTGGACACATTTTGCAGTAGTTAATAGATAACAAACATACAAAGCATAGAGAGAAATGAACAGCTTCTATATGTTAGAATTTGCTAGGTGTTTATACAGGTTATTTCAATGACCTCTTAGGTAACTATTCTGTACCTTTATAGATAAGAAAACTATAGCTCAGAACTGTTAAGTGACTCATGTTAAGTTCATAAGTATTAGCCCAAAGCCCATGTTTCATCACTGTCACTTGTATATTATAGTTCAAAAAAAATCTTTCTATGAAGAAAATCTTTCCATATGTATGAAAAGCACAAAATAAACTTATGCAAAGGAAGGGTCAGCTCTGAGCCTAAAATAGAATTTATTAGAAATCAATTTTATAAAATGCATAAAAACATTCCCCATAAAGAATTCAGTTTTTTTTTTTTTAAGTAGGCATTTCCGACTAGCCTCTTACATTTGGCTGGGTAATCCCATCCAAAATCGAGTTCATGCTGCATGCCAAGGCAAAGGTCACAGTGGCACAATTAGGTATGAAAATGCTGCTTAATGAGCACACCAGATATTCACTGCCACTCTTCTGGATCCCAGGTCTTCCTTATTCCTCCTCAAGAAGGCCTGGACCAGAGTCACCGTGTCCTACCTGCACGGTCACAGGGAACAGGAAGTATGAAGGAGGTACTTGGTAGTCACGCATGCTTCTGTTTGAAATGTTCCCATGGCTAGTCGTGATCAGTTTTCAGAAATAATACATTAAAATAAAATGCAGTACCAAATAGAGGTTACCCATATAATGAAACTCAAAAACGTTTTTTTTTAATCCACTTTAAACATTAAACAAGATGCTAGGACATCCTGAAGATGTTCAGAAAAGGCTTAAGTTAAATTGGCAGACTAAAGTTCAACAAAAAGTTGGCCTTCTTAACAGGATCACTTGCTATATTTAAAACACACATTAATAAAACCCTTCTATTCACATTCAGCTACTAGACAGGACATACCTGGACCTCAAGGGAATCTAGTCTGTTCCACAGCTAAACATGCTTGGAATATATATACACAGTCTAAGGACATGTTATATAATTTTTTATTTAGAACATCTCACAACTAGAATATCTGTGGGATAATTTGCATCGTGTGTGTGTGTGTGTGTGTGTGTGTGTGTGTGTGTGTGTGTGCGCGTGCGTGTGTGTGTGTATTTCAGCCTCTAGAATGTAGAGGTTTACCTCATTATAGCCGCATAGCCTCTTCACAATGAGAAGCAATAATCCAGAAACGACAATAGTACAAGTAATTCAAATATGACCTCTTCCTCCCAAATAAATGAAAAAAATAAAGAGGTAAGCCCGTTACTTAAGGCTTCTGAGTTCAACGTACTTAATTCATTTTCAAAATTCTCATTTCACATCCAAACAACCTCGAATCAGAAAGTCAGTGCCAAGTGCAGCACATGTGAACGCATTTTATGGCCATTTAATCAAAATGCGTTTTACCTCAGGGAGTATTTAGGAGACATGATTAAAGAGGCCTTCCAAAAAAATCATGTCATGTTAAAAGGCGAAGAAATTGTAACTTCTATTAAACTAAAGACTGAACAGTAAAGTTAGAATAGGTCGTCTGCACCTATGTAGGTGTCATGCCCATGTAGTCAACTTGAAAAATCAGACTTCACAAAGGTCTTTATTTCTCAGAGCTAACCAGGGGTGATGGCAGTAATTCTGAAATATTATGCTATAAATAGGGGATACTAAGAAAACTGTAATTTTTCATATGATCATTTTCAGTTATTTTTGACATGTATGGAATTTTATGAGAGCCCCTACACCATCTCCCACATGCAACGATGTCACTTACAGTCCCTTTTGTTTTCTCTGTAAAGCACGTGACAGGCTGGGTGGGGTGGCACATGCCTGTAGTCTCAGCACTTAGGGGTATGACAAGTTTGAGGGCAGCCTAAGCTACCTCGTGAGACTGTCCCAAAAACAAATGAACAACAACAAACACACCACAACAGCAACAACAAACCCCTCATCTCTGAAAGGCAGGAAAGGCAGTAGCAGTAGCTGGAATCCCTTGAAGGCTTCAGTGATAACTCCTACCAGAGGACCAAGTGTTCAGCAATAATGAATCTGCAAAATTAACACCATGACTTCTTATCTCCTCAATTTCTTATCTCCTCAAGTTCTTTCTTAAATTTGAGCCACTAAACCCTGGCCTACTTTTGCTCTGTTGGTGTAACTTGTTCCAGACTAATCTCTGGCTAGGTTGCTTTTTTTCTTCTTTCTAAAACAGGGTCTTGCTCTATAGGCCAGGCTGGTTCTGAATTCACTGGTGTAGCTCAAGCTGGCCTTGGACTCAGGACAATCTGCCTGCCTCAGCCTCTCAGGTGCTGGGATTACAGGCGAGCGCCACCATGCCCAGCTTTATGTGGGGCCGGGAAATCGAACTCAGGGCGTTGTGCTTGCAAGGCAAGTGTGCTAACTGGTGTGCCATTTCTCTGGCCACGTTTAGTGTTTTTTTCTTTTTTGTCCCTCTCTTCCTCATTATCAAATTCGGGGATGGTGTGAGCTATAGAGTTAGCTGATGGTCCCAGCAACACCACTCTCTTCAATAGGATCCTTCGGTTCATTAATCTCTAGGGAGTAATCTATTCTGTACATAGTTGAAATAGCCTGCGTCACTTAACACACTGGTATACAGACCCCTGAAACTCAGCCTGTCTTAAACTTGTCTAGAGAAAATACTTCCCCATATTTTTAAGGTCCCCTTGTTTCTGTCACCGCTACCGCATGGCAGCGTTCCATAAATCTCAGCTATCAGAGTCAGGAGGTGCCGCTTGGCAGCATGATCACAAAACGGGACAAGACTTGCTAAATCAAACACGCAGAACGGCAGCTGCCTGAAGCTTTTCACTTGCCCTGCCTCCAACCTTGCTCCGAACTGCTTGGTTCTCCAGAGACAGAGTTGCGTGGCCATCAGCAGCGGGCTTTCCATGCTCCTCAGCTTTGACGAAGATCTCAGGGGAGAGGCCAGAGAAGGTCACCTCAGACCGGGAGTGTCCTTCAGTGGCAGGTCCCTGCCATCTCAAGGTGGCTGAATTAACTCTTCTTCTTCCTGGGCCGTAGGACCGGTCCCTTCCTCCTCCCCGCAGGCTGTGTTGTGTTGAGCTGCAGCTGGTACACAGGTACTACACTGGGCCTTGAGGCCCTCCTGTTCTGCGGTTCGCATGCTGTAGCACCTACCAGAACGACAGAGTGCTTATGGAAGTCACTTGCTGGCTTAAAGTTTCGGCTTAGGTAGTTCTTGGGTGGGGCTTGCACATTTGCATTTCTAACAAGTTCTCAGGAAATGCTGATAATGCTGGCCTGAGACACCTTCTGAGAATTTCTGCTGTGTATGGACACCTTTGTTTACAAGGAATATAGTTAAATAGTGGATAGCAGTAGCTGCCAGGAAACCACTCCTACACTTGCCAACAGCTGCTTGGAGAGAGATAATTAACAGGCCTGCTTGTATCAGTTAGGGTCCCTACTGGAAACAGATGGCACATTTCAAATAAGAGCAGTCCCTACAGCCAGTCAATGTGCAAACCACTCTAGGCCCTTGGGTTTGTACTAAAGATCCAAGCACACAGGTAAGAAATTAAATTCTGTTGTAGTTGTTTTCTGTAGTGCTAGGACTTGAACCCAGGGCCTTCACTCTGAGCTACATCGCCATCCCCTTCTTTTGAGACAGGATCTCAGTAAGTTGCCCAGGTTGGGCTTGAAGTTACCGTCTTCCTTCCTCAGTCTCCCAAAGTGCTGAGATTATAGGCCTTTGCCACCAGGCCTAGCAAGAAATTGAATTCTGCTATCTCTCTCTCTCTCTCTCTCTCTCTCTCTCTCTCTCTCTCTCACACACACACACACACACACACACACACACACACGCACACACATCTGGAATGGCTGATGCAAGCTCAAATTTCAAGGTTACATCTCTCTGGACACTGACTAAAGGGCCCACGCAGGTGTCATAGTGGCACAAGCTGACACTTCTGAGTTTTCTCCCCAAGAGCATTTGGGGACAAATTTATCTTATTTGAAGCATAACTCTTATGAGTTTAAGGAAGCCTTTGTGACAGGCCAGACTTTTACCTAAGAAATTTTATCTCCTTGCTCTGATTGTAGCCCCTTTCTTGCTAGCTGCTAGAATGGTTCTTTTCAACACACGTGCAGAACGTTTTTCCTTTCCATCTCTAAATGTGAAGTTATATCCATTTTTTTCAAATCTTTGTCAAAAGGGTATTAAATTATCAAACTGATAGCTGTTAGATTACAGATGAGTTCTTCGTGGCCTTATCTAATTTTCTAGAATTCTCTATTTTTTGGTGCTTTTTGCTAGAGTTCATATTAAATAGTTCTAATAGTGACCTGTTAAAAGAATGTATATAAAACACTTTAAGTTAATAAGCACAAGAGAACACAATTACCTAGAAATCTTTTTTCCATTTTAGGAGGAGTCTCATGAGCTCTTCTCATTCTGTGCCTCACAGTCTCCTCAAATAATCATTATCCTTTTCCAAAACAAATATTCAATATCATATATAGTTCCCTAAGCAATATAATGTATTATCTTACCATACTATATATATTTCCCTAATTTTGTCCACTTTGGCTGGTTTTGAGCAAGTTTTATGCAATCTGTATTTCTCACATCATGTTACATTTCTAAGAACCACTAATATTGCTGTATGTAACAATAACATATTCATAGTATAAATTTCACACTGTAAATATCCTGAAATTTACATAGCAATTTTCTGTTGTTGGACATTTGTGTGTTTGGCTGTGGGTTTGTTATGTTTCTAGGTGTGTATGTGGTAGAGTTCTTATATTGAACTTTATAGTATTTGGATTATAGCGTATTCTTCATTACAAGGCAATAACATTGTTTTCCAAAGTAATTGTACCAATTGCAAACCACCAGTATTTATGGGTTTGTATTGAACTTCACCACCTCTGATACATGACCCAACAGCTTTATTTTGCCAATATTGGGTAAAAGAATGTTGCATTGTAGTTTAAACTTTCATATCTCTAATAACAAATGAAATAAATTATTTTCTCTTGTCCACTGTGTTGGCTTTATAGGTTGCCATAAGAAATCACTTCAACTGAGTGCCTTAAGATGGCAAAAACATACGCTTATATCTCTGGAGGGAAGAAGTCCAAAATCAAGGCATTAGCAATGCTTTGCTCAGGAAGTCTCCTTCCTTGTAAAATCTCGCTTCTGGTGGCTCCACGCACTCTGTGACCTGTGGTGCACAACCTGATCTCTGCCACTGCCTGCCTTCATGTGGCCTCCTCTGCATGAAGTGTCTCTTACTCCTGAGTGCTACCCTTGAGTGTCTCTGATAAGGCACTTGACACTGGATTTAAGATTCAGCTAGATAAACCAGGCCAGGTGGCACAAGATGGTGATCTCAGCACTCTGGGAAGATTTTTTGATATTAAAGATCTCATTTTTAAATCAGTTTAATTTATTGATTGAGTATTCTCCCAATCTGTGTGTTTTCACTTGAATAGTATCTTGATAACCAGAGGTTCTTTATTTTCATGTAACAGAATTTGTCTTTTGTCTTCTGGTTTATATTTAGAACATTTTATGTCCAACATAGTGAATTCCTTTACAGTCTCCAAAAAAGTCTTTTCTTACAATCTCTTCTAAATATTTTAACAATTACTCTTTCAGCTTCACCTTTCAGTTCACCAGGAGGAAATTTTGGAGATGGTTTCGGATAAGGGTACAACTTTGTTTTTCCACTGGTAAGGATGACCTGTTCCTCTTCATCCTGTCTTAATCCACATGTGCAGCAGTTGCAGTTATCTTGCAATAATGCAGTTGTAAGTTGTGAGGACAAAAAGTATAAGCTGACATGACAAAAATATTTATGGGCACAGCAACATTCAAGTGACAATTAGCTTCATTACGGAGCACAATTCAACATATATCAGTTAGAAATATTAAGAAAGTCCAGAGTAACCTACATATTCTATCATAAACAGCATGACATACACAATATTCTACAAGTAATGTGCAATTTTACAAACAGGTCTCTCAAGGCAGGTTAACCTATGACACAAGTAACTTAGTCTAATCCCTTTTGCATTCTGAGTTCGTTCCATTCTCACCAAATGACATCACTGAATAAGGTAGTGCCCAGAAACAATAGGTTTTAACTGTCTCATCTGTTAGGTGGCTGAATCAGCAGTGCTCCGTGTGCCTAAAGAAACTATGGGCACGTTTGGCTCACTGCATGTCTCTTTGATCAATTATTAGACATGCAAATTTATCTTGACTGATACACTGCACACGTGCACACAAAAAAATCTATTTGAGATCTCAGAAAACAAACTGCATGGTTCTCTTACACAAGGAAGGAAATAATTATTTAACCTAACTTGATCCATGATTTCTAGACCTCATAACTACTACCACAAGTCTTCCTTCTGGAAAGTCCCAAATGCAGAAGAAAACATGTGATTTCTATGCACTGAGTTCTCTTTTATTTGGATTGGAGGACTCATATTTACTTTAGAAAGTCTCTAGACTTGTATGTTCAATAGGGTAGCCATTAGCCATATGACACTACTTAAATTTAAATGAACTAAAACTAAATACATTTAAAAATTTAGTTCCTCATTTTGCATGAGGCACATGTGAAGTCCTCAACGGCACCACACAGGACAGCACAGGTGAACAGTGACGACAGTGTACTAAGTTCTCTGGACAGGGCTGTTCTTGATATTTTCTTTCTTACTTTTTTAAAAATGTGAGTCCAACATTTTAAGGTTTGATGCAAATTTTATCATCCATACTTTTAAACAATTTCTTACAAAGTAACCAGTAAAAAGCTATTATTCTTAGGGTCTAGGTGTATAGAACAGTGGGTAGAACACTTGCTTTGTGTGCAGAAGGCTCTGGGTTTGATTTCCAGTACCACAAAAAATTAACCTGGTTATTATTTTTTTGTCAGTACTGGAGAGAAGTAGAGAGAGAAAAGGGAGGGAAGAAGAGGTAGAAAGAAAGAGGGTAATGGTGAGAATGTGGAGTGTCTTTTTTTATAACCAAATTTGCAAGTGGCCTGTCACCACATCTGGGTTACTCTGTTGTTACACAGCCCCTAATTGGTAAATAGGAAAGAAAGCCACAGAACAGTGTGACAACCAGGAAGTGAAAAACATTGGGGCACATCTTAAAGTTTTAGCAGATCACTTCTTAGCTAATATTGCCCCTTACGGCGATAAGGAGCTTGCCAAACCCACACAGTCAGAAATTATCAGTGGCAGAACTTTTACCTAAATCCTTTGAGGCTTAACTGTCTCCCACAGCATTCTGCCTTTACTCCTTAAAGAATTTGTCTTTCTTATATAAACCAGTGACACAGACCCATATTGTTAACCTGCAAATATTACAACTAAGGTTCAAAAGGTGTTAGAAGCTTAATTACTAGAAAATATTCCTCTTATTTTCTTTACTCCTTTTAAGGAAAAAAAAGATTACTGAAGGGTAGAAAGAATAGAAGGAACTTAACCTTGATCATAACTCTGGTCAGGTTCCTCCAAGCCTTCTACATCTTGGTCTTGGTGTGTCTGGCAGACCGGCTTTGGTCAGTTGTACCAAGAGTAGTGCCAAGTTTCTTCAGCCAGGATCCTTCACTCTGATGCCTGATCAAATTTCCACGTTTCACATCTCCAGGATTATCTGATCCCCCTGGTCTGCCTTCAGGAGAGGTCTTGCAGGTCGATCCAGCCACACTCTTCTCTTGCATCTCATGTCTCCTTGTAGCAGTTTTCTATCCACTGTCCCTTCCCTCCTCAGTGTTTGACCAGTTTTCCTTTTTGTATTTGTAGTTCGTCCCACTCTTTGTCTTGTACTGCAAAACCTCCTTGAATTAATCCCTATCGCTGCCTCAATAGTCTTGAATTAAGACTAGCTCACCATTTTAAAAAGTGCTAATTTCTTTTTACATAACTACTCTGTAACAAACATCAAGTAGAGAGAGAGAAAAAAGGGAAAAGATCATTGGTTCTTTGTATTTCATACACTTACCCACATAGGAGAAGGAATTTTTTACAAAGAAAAGTTTATAGAAAAGGAGCGGGTCAGGGGCTTTATTGAAATGTTTCCCTCCTAAATATACAAAAGCACAGAGTTTACTTTAAAAAGAATTTTATCTTCAACTACGGCACATTTTACTTTAAAAAATGATTCTATTTCAAGTAAACTGACAAAAATGGACAAAGTGGGACCTACTGTATAAAAGCTGATTTCACTTTTGGGCTTGGCATTTCGTGTTGGCAATAGGAGATAAAAATACATTCAAGTCCAAATGTCATGGATTTGCTGACAGTGAGTGATTCCAGCTGATTAGTTCATCCTCTGGTAATTATTGGATACCCAGATTTCGTTAACATTCACTGTAAATTCCAAGAAATTACCTCTGAGAGTTCCTTACAAATATTGGTAAATATGCTATGAAGTTTGGGATAGTTGAGTGGAGTGGAGAAAAATCTTTGTCTAACAAATAAAATGTCATGTTCTTGTTTTTTATTTACCATTATGGTTAAAAAAAAGAGGCAGTCAGCCCACAATATTAAATCATTTCATGTCTAAAAACTTTCTTCTCAGAATTATGATCTTCTTCATGCTCCTTCCCACCTAAATCTTATCAAAGCCCTAATCCCTAAGTGATGTAGACTGGCCGACTAAAGGTACTTAAGGTTAAATGGGGTCATAAGGGTGTGGCCCTCATCAAAGAGGGCTTGTATCCTTATAAGGAAAGGAAAGTGCTCTAGCTTGTTGTCTGTGCCTGAACGGAGGGAGGGCCATAGGAGAACACCGCAGGGAAATGCCATCTGTGAACCAGGAAGAGAGGGCTCACCAGAAGTACCACCTAGCACCTGGTTCTTGGACTCCCAGCCTTCAGAAGTGTGAGAAAAACATATTTCTACTGTATATCCAGTCAGTCTGTGATATTCTATTATGACACTCAAGCAAAATAGTACCTTCACTACTCAGGTAGCGCCTAAAGATCCTTAAAGCTTTGCTTTTGAGTTGACACCAACGCCTAATGACTAATGAGTAGAAGAAATACATCAATTTACTATTTTTCTTAAATAATTTCTAGAATATGTTTAAAGGGATTATGCAGTGTAATAAGCTATATCAGCTCCAAGTAACCCAAAGCTTGATGCAACCCGGCTTAAATAATTTGGAAACTTATGCTCTCATCAAGAATTGTCACTCTCATTCTTGGGTTAGGTCTCATCATCAGTAAGCAAGAGTAATAGGAGCCATCACCAGGATAATACTGCTAACCTGAAAATGTCCACAGAGGCAAATAACATCTTTTATGTGTCTTTCTCGGGAGGAAGAAAAAAAAATTTTTTTTTTCTCCAGAAGCTTCCAGTGTGCTTCCTCCAGCATCTTACTAGTTTTGATTGGTTCACACATACATGAGAAGCAGTATAAATAACCCATAATTGCCGTACTATGTCTCTTTATCATGGGCATGCAGATCAAGTATGAGATGCTAAAGGAGTGTGGGTACATTTCCCAAATGGGTGTCCTCTGAGTTTTGATATAATATTAGCTTTAAAACAAACAAACAAAATACTTTTCATAGGCAGAGGGGTAGGATCTAAAAGCAAAAAAGCATATACTGAGGAAATATTCCAAGGGCATACCTACTAGCTATGTGTAAAACCAAAATGAAGGAGAGAAAGTCGAATTATAGTGAGAAAGAAACAATAGTAGGTTCAGATCAGGGATATAAAGCCAAAATGCTGATCATGAAATCCTGTGAGACTGTCCTTGTCAGAATTCACTGAGAATCACTGGAGTATATTTTTTTCTGCTGTTCAGTCTAAATAAGTTAAAAGCCAGATATTGATTTCAAAATAAAAAGAAATGTGTTTAAGAATATGTATATCCACCTAGAAAAATAACAAATCTAAATAAATAATGAATGT
Organism: Ctenodactylus gundi; assembly: GCA_004027205.1. Taxonomy (NCBI): domain Eukaryota; kingdom Metazoa; phylum Chordata; class Mammalia; order Rodentia; family Ctenodactylidae; genus Ctenodactylus; species Ctenodactylus gundi. Next base: position 144,887 of record PVKB01001359.1, on the reverse strand, counting down.
ATTGCATATATATTCTTAAACACAATCAGTTATGCTTTCACTCTGTGATTAAAGGGCCTGCATCTAAAGAATTACTTACTCACATTCAGTGTAGCTGCTGTAAAGGAGCGTTTCCCTCCTGCCAGTATTTGGTAGCTTTTTGTTCTCCTCCTAGGCCACTTCTTAAGCCACAACACTGCCCTTATTTAATATAAAACAGCAGGTTCATAATGGGCACAAATGGAGTGAGAGCTAAGGATCTAGTGTATTATAGAAAAAAAATAATTGACATTCAGACTCTGTGATCCCAGCATTATGGGAAGCTGAGGCAGGAGGATTGCAAACTGAACCCTACCCTGGGCAGTTTAGTGGCCTTTGAGACCTTGTTTCAATAATAAAATAAAATAAAAACAGAAGTTGGCTTTGTAGGTAGCCTGGCTTAGGTTTCAGTCCAAAAGGGTGACCCAAGTTGGGTTATCTAATCTACTTTAAACATCAGTTTCTCATCTATAAAATTGGGATAAGAACTGGCAGCATGATAGCACCTGCCTGGGAGGTTCAGGCAAGAGGACCAGGCATTTCAGCACAGCTTGCAATTTAGTAACTTATCAAGAGAGTTAAAAAAAAAAAAAAGTTGAGGGAGGTGCTGGGACTAGAGCTCAGTGTGAAGGCTCTGGGCTCAATCTCCAGTTGTGAAAAAAAAAAAAGTTTCTGGGTTTTGGGAAGAATTAATAAGATAACATACACGAAGAACTTCAAGTGCCTATAGCACAGGCCTGTAGTCCCAGCTCTCTGGGAGGCTGAAGTAGGAGATCACAAGCTCAAGCCCAACCTGGGCAATTTAGTGACTTGGCAAGATTCTGTCTTGAAATCTAAATTAAAAATGGCTGGAAAGCAGACTTGGTTCACAGGCTCTGTGCTTGATCCGCAGGCCAAAAACCCAACCAACCCAAACCAAAGGAACTTGAAGAGTCTGAAGCACAGCTAGCTCTGGCATAAATAAACATTTCATCTTACCACTGGTGCTGTGGAGCTTCGTAGACAAGATGGGCGTGGCAGGATGAACCACATGGGTAAAATTCAGGAGAATGATGATATTGTAGCCACAATCGGTGGTATTTCTCACAATCACTGATGCAGATGTTCTTCATATTACTGTAGATGTTAGACACCCACCCATATAAGAGAAAATCAGGCACTCAAATTTCAGCATAGTCACATACATTTAGATTTCATCTGCCAAAGATGAGATTCAATCCAGGTCCTATGACTCAAATCCGATGCCCTCTTTACTATTTCGACTGAGAAAGAATCTCAACCGTTTCTGTAAGGAATCTTGTCTACTGTTTAAAAAGGTAGGCTTGGAATTCTTCAATCGCTGAGAAAGCATCACAACAATTATTTATCTTGCAAAATCTATTCTGAAACTACATCAGGATGTTGACCTAATAGATTTAGAAGTCAGAAACCACCCTAGTCCACTAGGTATCTCTATAACAAAGGTACATTTCATACTGTTTTTGTTGTTTGTTTTACAATGGCCAGCCATTAGTAGAGGATCTGCAATGCTTCCAGATATTTTCCCAACTGGCTCATTATCGCATCCAGAATTTCACCATTAGGATAAAATTTTATCATCATAGTTTTAAGAAACCCCTTGTTACTCTGCACTGAGGAGGGAAGAGGAATATTAACATACCCGTAGTCAACCATTACTGATTCTTAGATTGACTAGTTGTCTGTCTTAATGGTTCCCTGGGAGAGTACACCCAGATACCACAGGAAAGCTGAGTGGGCACACAGGGAAGTGGAGACAGCTGATGCCTCCAGGAAGTGGAAGCAGGAAGAAGGTGCAGGTGGACCGGAGAGCAGAGAAAAGTCACAGAGAGAGAGTGGGACTCCAGACACCACTCAAGCCTACTTAGTTATTTAGTCCCAGGGCTATTCCAAAAAAAGACTTGGAATTTTTCTTGTTTAATATTATGACTTTCCAAAGATCAACAAAGGTACAAAACTAAAAGGCCATATTAGTTATATTAATACTTATTAAGCACTAAACATACTTAACCCATCAAATTGGGAGTCTTACATAATTTTGCTAGCATATTTTCTGTACTTGATAAATATTTGATGACTGTATGATCCCTCATGATTCTGCCCTCCCCCTCAACACTTGAGAATGTGACTCAGTACTCCAAACACTGAAAATTTAACCGATGTAGCCTTTCAAAAAACAACAGTAAAAGTTTTGAAAGGTCTGCGTTGCCCAATAAAACTCTCTATCACGATGAAAATATTTTAAAACTCTTCACCACAGGTGGATATTGAATATGTGAAACATAGAAAGACTACGAAACGGAATTTAATTTCGTGTAAATGAAAGTAGCCACATGTGGTGAGTTGGTACCTATCACACTGGGCAGTGCAAGTCTTAAGAGTTTATTAAACATATTCTGCCCCTCTCACTTTTAAATCTAACTACTTTTGATTATATCATTAGCTATTAAACCTAAGCTTCCTCTTCTTGGTGTATTTTCTCTTGTAAAATAGGAATGACTTAACCTGTGGCAACTCTGAAGATTGGCAAACCAAATTGGCCTGACAGTGGCATCTCAGGGAATTTCCGTGCATCCTTCTGAGGACTTCGTAATACGGGGTCAATTTCTCATTTCATCTATTGACATCGGAGCCGCGAGCCTGCGCACTTTGGAATAGCACAGCAAGAGAAGTGGCGCTAGGCACTGACAGGCTGGCCTTGCACGCCCGCCCGCCTGGGGATCGCCTCCTTCCTGCCCACTGCCTCCTCCCTCCTCAGGAATCTGGTACCTTCCGGCAGGGCCCCGGGGCCTGCGGAGGCCTCTAACGTCCTTTCTCCTAGCCCTCCACCTCCTAGCTTCCTAGAGTGCTTCTTTCTCTTCCAAGAAAACAGACCCCGCAGTGGGGAGGAGGGAGGGGGTGTGTAAAAGAACCAATGTGAAGTACCCACTGTGGGCTTGCTAGACACTTTCTAAGGTGCTCAGTAAAAGTGTGTTGCCTGCGTGAATGAACGTTCCGTGGCAAATAAATGAGGATTCGATAAGATTTTTTTTTTTTTGAGTGAATACATGTTTCCCCTGTACGAAGCAGATGTTATTCCCGCAGCAGAGGCGAGGACGCTGTCATTTAGAGCAGGCATATGACTTTCTCAAGGCTAATCACACACAACACTCCGGCCACTGGATCGTTCCCTGCCCTTACTGTTTTAACCCCTTCCTTTGTTGCCTGTGTCTCCAGGGCTTTGATCTTTACTTGTCAGAGAGAACCACCAGCTAAACTGACCAATAGATTTACACCAACAGATGCAAAAATGTTGACAGGACCCGCCCCCAGCCCCCTCTCCCTCGCCTAGGGCTCTTGAGATTTTAATGCCAATCTTCTGGGGACAGTCTCAGTTTACAGAAATGGCTCCCGCAGAATTTCATGCTGTTCTGGAGCAATATTTTGCTACTTTAGCAGCATAAAAATATTCCACAGCAGTTGATTCTTTTCCCTGTCGCCTGGGCGCTTACATAAAACGACACATTCATTTACAAATTTAACTTCAAGAGGGTTTGTGTTTATCTAAATATTGTTGCGAGGAGTGGACGACCGATTTGTGGATTAGCCACTCTCGCTACGGATGACTTGTAAGACACAAAATTTGGCTCCTCCTCCGTCTCTTCCCCCACCCTTAGGAAGCTCCTACGCTTCGGAGTACGGTCTACAGACGTAGGAGCCTTTGGAAAAGATTACCATACGGCTCTGTGATTTCCAACACAAAGACCACAATCAGCGCTGGAGCACAAGTATTTACAACACATCGCACCCAGAAGTTGGAGGACTGCTAAGTAGAAGCCGTCCAGTCCAGCCTGCAGAGACTGTTGCCGCTTCCGCCCTGCAAACACCAAGACGGCGACGCGTCGCGACGAAGGGGAAGAGCATCACCTGCAGTCCGAGGCGTGGGAAACGCCGCCCGAGGGGCTTTGCCAGCCCGGGAGGAGCGAGCCGCGGGCCTGGGCCGCGCAGGTGCTGAGCGCTGGGGACGCCGGCGCCCGGCCAAGCCCCGAGACGCGGCGCTGCACCGCGGGGACGGCGGCGGCGGCCACGGCGACGGCTGCGGGAGGCCAGCCCGCAGCAGCCGCGACTGCCGGAGCGGCCGACCCAACCGGAGAACCCCCGTCGGTGCGGGGGGGCTGGGGGCGAGGCGGGGCGCTGACGTCACCTCCCCTCCCCCCCTTCTCCGAGAGGGCGGAGGGAGTTAGGGGAAGAGGCAGCGATCCGCCGCAGCTCCCGGCCGCAACTCCTCAACTCGGCGGCTGGCTGCCTGGACATGTCCGGACAAACTTAGGTTCTCCCCGGCCTCTCTCGTGGCCTCGCGCGCTCTCTTCCCGCCTCCTGTCGGGGCTCAAGTTTCCCCCCGGTCGCGAGCCGCTCGAGATGCGGCCACCTGGGTCCCGGCTGCGCGGGCGGATCGCGCTCGGGCTGGGAACATGCTGATGGTCAGAGGAAGGCAAAGTTGGCACTTCCAGCACGGCTCCTAACAAGTAGCCCAGCCGCGTGGGGATTACAGAGCTGCCCGGGGAGCCACAGCGCGGAGCGCCGAGAACTGGGCCGAAGTGGTGAGTTCTTTGTTCAGCGCATGCCTTTCCGTATTGAAGTTTGAATGTAAATGAAAATAGCACGGGCGTTTGGCTCCCGGCGAGTGGAGGATGCGTGTGCATCTTTCACGGCTCTCCACTCCGGGCGCTGCACACCCGTCCGGCTGTGCACGCCTCAGAAGCGAACGATCTGTACGCCGTGGCCTTTGGAGTTCCAAAAATATGTACAGAGCACCGTTCACAAGAACTTGAGAAGCGATGCCGTTTGTGTTTTATTTCAAATGTAACTTGTTATAGACATGGTGCCCGGGAGGGCGCATCGAGGACCGCGCGATCCGCGGGGGCGCAGCGCCCTCTAGGCCGGGCACCTGGAGAGGCTCGCTTCTGCCACATTCCGCGCGGACTGCGAACTTGGACCTGCGGATCGCCCCGGGGACGTGGGAAATTGCTGGTCGCTGGCACTACAGCCTTTGTTTATTGCCCTCCTGGCCCATTCTTTAGGCTTTCCAAAAAAAAAAAAAAAAAAAAATCAGCTTGGGCGGACGGAGGCGGCGCTGGAGGAAAGGGGTTTGTTTGGGGAACCGTGAGCCCCTGGGGGACAGGGTTGGGCAGGGCCGACTGCTTAAAAGATGTATATGGAACTTGAACCACTTTCTCTCCGTTACGTGGAAGTAGTTCAAAGGTAGCCAAAAATACATTCCCATTTCCTTCTGATGGGGCAAAAGGGACGGTAAAATCGTGGCAGCACCAAAGTCGTCCTCTCCGATTCTCGGTGAACCATGTGGCGACAAAGTTCAACTTCTTACGGAGAATAGGAATAGTCAGTGAGCCTAGAAATATTGGGATTTTCAAACAGACATTTCAGTCCCTAGTAAGCGTCAGTGTTTATTAAAGAATGGTATTTTTTCCAGGAATTCTTTTTGCACTTTAGAAAATCCTGTAATTTTTATGGTACGGAATGGTATCTTTGTAGCTTTTCCCATTCTTTCGTGCACCACTTTGCACCACCCCAGGCCTCCGTCTCCCCGCCCCCAAACGGCCGGCGTTCTCCGGTGGCTGTGTTTTGCTGGGAGTTAGAATTCGGCAAGGGCGCGCACCGGTTGAGTCTGGAGATAGGGTGCCCGCTGTCGAGGTACTAGGTGTGAAACTTCTAGCGCGCTTTACCAGTTGTAGCCCGGGCCAAGCAAGTCTTCTGATGATGGAGCTAATTTGTTGAGTGTGTGCATTTGTGTGTATTCTGAAGAGTGAGCAAGGAATATCCTGCTCAGAATCAGCACGTTCATTCTGCAGGCACTTCTTTTTCTTTCCCGTTTATAACCTGCCCGACACCATTTTTGTTTCACAATCACCTTTAAAATGGTTTATGAAATGACTATATTAACTTGGAGCCTCAGAAATACTTTTCAGGGTAGACTCCCTCGCCCCCCGCTGCCTCGAGGTTCCCACTGCAGCTTCCTCTACGCGTCTCAGGGAAATCGGATCTCTTCGTCCGCAGTTAAAATGTTCAAGACCCACAAACTCTGCAAGGTCACGTTCCCTTGTCCCTTGTCGCGTCCCAGCGTTCTAGAGTACTCAGCATCGGCGGGGGTTTTTTCTGCCTGCTAAACCGGCGTCTATGGCTTTGCTGGCCCCGGGGACGCGCAAATCTGGCGCTCTGCTGGCCCGAGGCGCAGTTCCCGGAGAGGATCGGCTGCACGCCGGCGCTTTCCCACTAGGGAACTTGTAGCTGTAAGAGTGGGGTTTTAATTTTTGCTGGCGCACTCTGGCGGAATTAGGGTCTAAGGAAGTGCACGGGGCGGCTGACGTGCCTTTTGTGCCGGGGTCTGGGGGAGAGTCCACCCTGGGAGCCCAGCGGTGGGCCACGCCACCCCGAGCTGGCAGGTTCTGGGGTTTAACTACACAAAGAGATCGCGGAGGAAACATTTTTCTTTTCGGCTGATTTGAGGAGGAAGTAGATTCCGCCCTAACTGCATTCCTTTTGAGGACCTGCAGTATTTTATCCCTCCAAGTAGTTGCAGACCAGATCAGAGGTATTCAAATGAAGATTTAGGAATTTCTCGAGGGTTCTAATAAAATATCTATCAAGGGACGCCAGGGGAGCTTTTCCCTTTGGCTTACGCTGACTTTATTTTTTCTTCTTTCCCCTAAAGCAAAGCTAATGTTTCTTAGGAAGGAACATTCTGTTAAATCTCTGCACCAGCGTGTGCTGGCCACAACAAACCTCCACATTAGCGCTCCAAACCGTTCCACAAAGAGCGTCGCAAGGTCACCCTGAGCGCTTGCTCTTCTACCCGCAGAGAGCTGGCCTTTGGAGGGACAGGGGCGCTTTTGATCCCAGAAGGAGACTCGTCGCTTTGGCTCCGCGGGCCCCGAGTCCGCTGCCGGGGCAAGTCGGCTCGAGTTTCCGCGCTGGGGAAACGAGCGCCGGCGCGGGCGGGCGTGGCTGCGGGCGGAGGGATACCGCCGCGCGCGGAGCGTGAGGCGCAGGGGCCGGGCGCGCGGCGCACAGCGGCCGAGTGGGGCGCGCGGGCGGCGAGGCGATCCCCGCAGCATGCGGACGTGCGGGCCCAGTGAGGTCCCCGGCGGGCGCTCGCCCCGCTCCGGGCCACGCTGAGGCGTGCGCTCTGAGAGCACCGTGGAGACTTGGAGCCAACTTTGCCGTAAGTTTGGTGGAGAGGGAGGTGGGGTCTGGGAGAGGGGAGCGGGTGCAGCGCCGCGCCGCGGGGGCGGGCGTGCCGCGTCGCCTGCACTGCGAGGAATGCCGCTCGCGTGGGGAGCGGGGCGCAGGGAGCCTCACCCGCGCCGTGCGGCGCAAACCCGGCCTCTCCCGGCGTTCCTGATAGACGGGGAAGAGCGAGCCCGGCTGCAAGGCGGTAGGGACCCGAGTCCTTCCTGCTCGGGAAGTTCAGTCCCGGCGCCGGTTCCGCGCCGCTCGGGGCATGCGGGGGCGGAGGGCCGCGAGGGTAATTGGCAGTGTGCGCCGAATGGTAATCGCCGCGCAGGGCCCGGCAGCTCCGCCCCGGAGCCGGCGCTGGGACGGTAGCGGGGCGCCCGTGGGGGAGGACGGCTCACCAGCGCCTGGGGATCCCGCAGGCTCTGCGCGTCCTCCTGCGCATCCGGTAAAGCGCACCTGCCTGCTCCTGGCTGAACTGATTTCTCTTTCATTGGGTGAAATATTTTCCACGCAGATGAGGTGGAAAGACCAGCCGCCAAGAGTGGGATCGTTGAAATGGAGTCCCGGGGTTCTCTTAGATTTTTTTTTTTTTTTTTTTTTTTTTTTTGTACCCTGAAAGAGCACAGCACAGAGGTTTCCATGCAACTGGTTGAAATCTGATTGGAGAGGTGCTGTTGGTACCTTGCTAACTTTGGCGAAATACTGTTTTCTACCAAAGAAACTTGTAAAGTCTTGATTAAGATAAAATCCTGGCTCATCACTGTTTTTTTTCCCCGCTGATGTAAATTGTGTTGCTTTGGAAACAAGGACGCAATTGTACATTTTAAGGAAGTAAACTCATAAATATTTTCTGTGCAGTGATTTGTTTTTTTCATGTGTTGAACTACGATTTCATTAATAAGTTTTTGTTAAACACTTTCTTGGTGCCTTTTTTTTTAGATCGAAAAGGCACATAACCTTCAGTTACTCCTCTGCTGTTTTCAAAAGCAGACTCCAACGCTTCATATAGTCAGAATTGAATGGTGTAAGATATTTGCGTGTGTTTAAATTAGACGTTGATGATTTTTTTTTAACAAAAAGTTTTGGATATGTGTCCCAATGCATCCAGTTGTTAACGGTACTCATAAAAAGGTGCTTCTCCGGTTACATTGGTTAATTTTGGTATTTGTCTTTGTGTCCTAACACAGCTCTCATTTCACAAGTAGAATTGCCTTTGTTATGTATTTAAGGTGTAATATATAAAAATAACTAAAAGGTGTATCATTTGAAAATCAGCAACTGATAGAACTTAAATTATGTTACGTGTGCCATTTAACAAATCAGCTCCGTGTTTTAATTTAAGTGTTTACCTCTGTGCACCCATTTCTTGGCAAAGTTACATGAACCAAATTCTTTGTCATTGTGAAAGTGAGATTTTGGGCCACTAATATATTTTAGTCACTCTGAGTGTCTTTATTGGATTGTCATCATGTTAGTAGACCTTTTAAGTCCATGTTTTGTTCCCCCGGAGCACTTAACTGCCTGTGTGGCATATGTGTTTAGACTTACCACTTTCTTGAGCCACCTTTGAGGTTGTATTTTTTTGAATATTAGAGGTGAAAGAGACTTACTTTTCAGAGATTATGTCTTAACTCTTACCAAGTCTGCTACCACCTGTTTACGATCCAAGTTTGGCTGATTTTTCATATGATCAATAAGCCAAATTGAATTAGTGTACTCTTCCTGCATTAAAGACTGTCTCAGTGGCCTAATTTATGGCTTTAAGGACCTGATTTACTAAGGGGAAGTTGGCTCTCCATACATGCATTTTAATCTTTTTGAGTGGGAATTTGCAGTAGGAATGTGGTTTTTATCTTGGGGAGGGAACATATTATGTAGATGAGTAAAGCCAAACTATCTTTGGTCTCACTTTTTATTATTTATTAATAAATTTTTGGAGGCAGGCTCTTATTTATTTTTTGAGACAGGATCTTGCTTTGTAGCCCAGGCTGGTTCTGAACTACGTTATCTCAGGCTGGCCTTGAACTCAAGGCAATCCTCTTGGCTCAACAGGGATTAGAGGCATGTTCCACCATGCATGAGTTACTTGGTGCAGGGCAGTTGAACTCAGGGCCTTGTTTGTTAGGCAGGTGTGCTGTCCCTCCAGCCCTAGTCTCAGTTTTGTTTGATTCCTAAGTGTTTTATCTTTAGAATCTGGAAAGGATTTTCTTAAATGGCTACTATGAATCATTTAAGATTAGAAAGTTGTCGTTTTTCTCATCTGAGGGTGGCATTGTAACTTAACAAATTCAACGACATTAGGAATTTGTGTATTGTACGTTTTAAAGTGTTTTAAATATCTGACTTTACCAGAAAGACTCAGATTTTAAGCCTGGCTCCTTTGCTCCCCCCACCTTCTTCTGTTGGCAGTACTGGGAAATAGAGCCCAGGACCTTTCACACTGAACTACGTCCCAAGCCCTTTTCCTATTTGTGACAGGTTCTTGTTAAATTATCCAGGCTAGGTTTGATCTTGCCATCTCCTGCCTCAACCTCCCACGGTGCAGGGATTGGCAGACCTGAACCACTCAGGAGTTTCTTCTTTAATTCCAAGAGCTCGTTGTACGTGTGGCGATATGTCTGTGAAGAGATGTCTTACCTGAACCAGTCAGAAAAATCAGTCACTATTTAACTTTTACATGTATTTTATTCAGCCTTGAGCCACTTGATAAGGTTTGCAATACAGCTCTTGATCTGACGTCTCTGAACCAGTTGGACGCATTTTGAGGTGATGGTGACCTTTTGGTTTGGTGGATATTAGAACCACCTGCAGGGCAACCATCTGCAGTGTTGTTACTGGCCTGGTGGTTGTGGCTGGATTATTTGTTAATTTGGGGAGGATGGATCTGTTACCTTCTTATGTTATGCTTCTGTATTTCCCCTCCACTATTTAATCTTGCCTTCTATTTTCCATTCTTAGTCTTTCATCCATCTGCCTACCAACCCAACAACTGTGGATCTCTTCCATACCCGCACTGGGCTAAGCACGGTGTACCGTGGTGAACAAATCAAGTTTTGTGCCCTAAAGGAACTTAGAGTCCATTGAGGGAAGCAGATAAGTACTAAGTAAACCTTCAGCCTTAGTCCAGTGTAGTAAGAGATCTAGGGTCAGTCTATCATAGCCGTTCATTGTGCTGGGGAACAGATAGGTGGATTTAGGGTCAAATGAGTTGTGAGGGAAGGTAAATGGGGGAACAGTTCCAGGCGAGGAAATGACACATGCCAAGTTGTATGTAGCAAGATGAGACATTTGTGGGAGACTTTTGTGGTGTCATGAAGGGAGGAAAAAAATCCTAATGACGTGAGTAGTTAACTATAGGAAAAGGGGTGATTAGTCTGTTTTCATTTGACTTATGATTCATCTTTTTTCTTTGCATAGGTAAAACAGAAAAAATCTGACTGGAGTTACAAAGACAGGAAGTGCAGTTTTCATAATGTAGGGCTAAAGATGAAGGAAAAGTAGGAAATGTTGAAATGAACAGTGAAGTTGTGAGTACTGGAGGGCATAAAAAATATGTTTGCATTATCTCCCAGAAAAAGTATATGATATAGCTGTTACATTAGTTTAGAGCCCCAAACACTGGGTGGTGTCATTGCCCCAGGATGGCTTTAGTTGTTTCACTTGTTGCAAACCTTTGGAAAGTAGACCTTTTTGGTTTGATGTAGGAAGTAACCTCTGGGGCTATAATACCTAAAAGTAAGGTAAGAGTCAGATTATCTAAAGTCTAATTTAAGGTGAAGAAGAATGTACTTAAACCAGTAGGCCGAAGAGAAATACAATGTGTTTTCAAGTTGCAGAATTATATAAAAAGAAATTGGAACAGGGTGGGAGCCACAAAGCAGAAGCACCTAGAGAATTACTATGTCAGAACAAGTATGCATGTGCAGTAGGTGGTAGTAGCACACATGGAAAGGGAACAGTGGGGAAATTGAGAAAGAAGAAAAAAAGGTCAAGTGTAGATCGCTTCTTGAAAGTTTTACAGGTAGGAATAAGATCATAGACAATTTGAAGAGGGAGTGGAGAGAGGATATATATGACAGAGGTAGGGGACGATAAAAATTTTAGTCCAACCTCCAGTATCTTCAAGAAATGGAGCCCTCCGGATTAAGTAATTTTATTTGAACTCCAGGTCTGATTAGTGACAAGGCTGCAGCTGGTCTTCCAGCCCCCTTCCCGCTCAGACTGGGCCAGGGTGCACCATTTTGATACAGGAGTTTGCTTAGTGTTCAGGCACGCCTCAAACCTGAGATTCTACTACATTACCCTCCCAAGTAGTTGGGATTATAGGCGTATACCACCATGTCCTGTGTAAATTTCAAATTTCTTTTTCTTAGCCCCTTTCTTTCTGTTTGATTTCTTGGATTACAGACTTGGGTAACTTGAAGAGTTAGTAATTAGTACTAACTCCTCATTGAAACATTGAGTGGGCAGTGGATTAATTTAGGTCTAATGGTATTTCGGGAAGAATGTTTTAAGGCACCCGAGAGGCTAGGGCTTAAATGTGGAATTCTTGGTGATTGGAGTAGCATGGATGAGATGTTTTAAGAGTGATACTATTCTAGCATTAGAGGAGTTGGAAGTAAGTTTGTTATGCCAAATTCTAAGGTGAAATGGAGATTGTAGGATATAGAAAAGTCTTAAGCGAGTCAAGAAAGTGTGTCTTTCATTCTTTATGTATTATGTATTGCCTCTGAAATAGACACTCTGATGATAATATAAAAGACAAACATTGTGAGGTGAGTAATATCAGATGTGGCATAAGATGGAAGAAAATGGGGCACTGAGACATGATCATGTGACCTGGCAGTAGTTGTGATGCCAGAGGCACCTGCTTCTGCTGCTAAGATAGATGTGAAGGATTTGTGTAGGCAGTACTTTGGGGAAGGAGTTCTAAGGAAGCCAAGGTGGTGCTGAGAAACTACTTTTTTTTTTTTTTTGCGAGTACAATGAAAAAGAGAAATTAAGTGTTGGTTTAAAGGAAATGGCAGGTTTGAGAGTTTTATTTTTAGCTAGAGAAGAAACTGTGTGTTTGTAGAGTCAGCAAAAGATGACAGTAGTGAAGGGATTGTTGAAAATGTTTGCCTTTTGAGATAATTTAGGGGAGAAGAGCTGCAGAAGAGGCTGAATTATGTGGCAGGAAGATGTCTGTTTACAGGCAGGGTGGGTCCTACTTTTTCCTGGGTGTGAGGGTATGAGAGACTGGGTAGACATAACATTTTAAGGAGAAGAAAAAATATCAGAAACTTTCTCCCTTATGACCTCCACTTTCTTACTATACATGGAACATCACATTCTTGATCCATTAGTATGTGAAGTGCCCAACCGTACAGGGAACATAATTCAGTGTATAGTAAGGCAAACTACTGATACTTTGGGAGTGGAAGTTGTCAGTGTTAATTACTAACCCCTCTTCCAAGGCATTTAAATTATTTGTTTTCAGAGAAAAATACATTAGGTTGATATCATCTTAAAGTCACGAGATCAGTACGCCACTGAGTGCTTTCATGGGCAAGGATGTTGTAGCATGCTCATGTAGTGGCCATCATTTGAATGAGTGACGTCCACTGGTCCTATCTCAGTTGTGAAGAAACAGGAGAGAAGAGAGTATGGAAGAGGGATGCTTTGCCCAGCCATAAGTATGCCTGCAGCCGCAGGTTAGCTGTCTTAACTTTTATGTCTCGGTAACACAGCATTTAGAAACAGTTATCCCCGTAATAGTAACAGACATGTTCTGTGGATTGATGTAGAGGGTAAATTTTATAGAGAGGTTATTAAAGACTAGGATGTGGATGTGTGTAGCTTTCTAAAGGGCAGGAAGACCTTTAGAATGGTATTTTGGATTGATTAAATCATAGGACAGCTCAGCGTTCTGTGACGGCTCTTGGCTCTTGTTTGTAGTTCTGCATTGTCAGTGTTAGTAGGACCAGTCTCACTACTAGATTGGAATCTGCTGAAGACATTATTTACATTAAATCTTGGTACAATGATTGGCAGTTCCATCCAAGACTACCACCATACAAATGGAGTCCCTAGAAATTCTTGAGTGATGCATGCCAGGCCTGAAGCTGTCTTTGAGTTTATGGGTTCATAGCCCCTCCTTCCATTTTCATTGAAATGAAAGATGGATTGAAAAGAATTAGTATGTACCAGAAAATAAAAATAAATATAAGAATAAAATAAAATGGACCTTCTCATTAGCTTTTCAATGTAAGAAAGGAAACTTTTGAAAGCAATTTGGCCATTTTCTATTTTCTTATTTTTTTTTCTTGTAACTTAGTTTAAAAATGAGTGGAGAGTCAAAATGTTTTTAGGAACTGTAAGTTGATAGCTGAGTAACAAATAGGGATTTTTAAAATGAGATAATAGTAATTTTTTGTAATAAGCATTCCATATACAACATTTTTAAAAACCAGGGAATTTATTTTTCATATTCTTAGTTGTTTTGACCACTTTGTGCCATTGCTTTAAAAGTGTGGTCCTTGCAGTTTATAGAGATCATTTAAAATACTTTTAAAATGACACTAAGACCTGGGATGTAACTCAGAGGTCCAGCAGGTACAATCTCTTAACACCAAAAAAAAAAAGGAAGTGATAGTAAACTGAACCTTAAGCTCCAAAGTAAATTCTAGTGACCTTATTGATGTTAATAAAAATGAGGGTATGGGGTAGATTACAAGGATGGAGAACACACAAAGTTCTTAACATTAAAATGTTTATATTTTTATCTTCTGTGAAACAAAAAGTTTAATACTGTTTTGTTAATGTGAACAGGGCAGAAGTGACTTTATATTTGTAAAAATAGTAAACTTTCACTAATACATTTACTGATGTTTAACAGAATTTATGCATTGTGTAAAGCTGTGTCTACTTACTGTCCTTCAAGCATGTGAAGTACATCTTTAGATATATGATTTTATTTATATATGTATTCATGCATGTGTGTGTACATACATACATATATATGTATGTGTGTGTGTATATATATATATATATTATATATATGCACTTAATGTCCTCAGCACAGAGACTGTGTTCTGTTTTGTGAAGAATATGCATTCACAGAAAATTGATTGGAACATTCTACATGAAAGTCTCTGATGAGGAAATACAAAGATATCAATATCTTACTTTTACCAGAAAAATATTTTCCCTCCTATATTTATGGATTTTTCAGGAATCTGTACTAAAGACATTTAAGCTTTAGACCTGAGGCTGTTTTCTCTAAAGATGGAATTAAGTAGACACTCTTTGTTTTCACTTTGGAAAATGTATTTTATAAATCCTAAATTACTGTGAGTTAAAATAATGTGATCACTTTCCAGATATCAGAGTGTGTCCCTAGGCTAAAGTCGTTTTTGCAGTTTTATTTTCATAAGCATTATCTCTAGGTAGTAACGTAGTTTTTAGATGCAATGCTGTATTTTCTGTTCCTTTTTAGCTTCACTCATTGTTTTCCATAGAGTAACAGCCATGGTTTGATTTTGGACTTCATAGTGAAATTTGAGTTCATTTTTCACGATTACTTTACTGAAATCCATTCAAAAGTGAATTTTTTCTCCCCCATCAGCTGAATGCTTTAAATAATTTAATTACAGTGGTATTTTGTTTCCTGTTTTACAGAGCAGATTCAAGGCCTTACAAAGCCTCAGTTATAAATGTGATCCAGAGTTTATTCTAGCTGTGGAGAGAACTGTGGTGGGTGGGTAGTAGAAAGTGATTGAGGTGGTTGGGGATTCTGTTGGGTGTTGGCAGCACCTGAGTGACTGGAGAGTCACGGGGAGGGGTCCCCTGTATCAGTATTATGTGTTGCATATTTTCCTTATGACTTGGGTGTTCCAGGTCTTTTTAGCAGTTGTGGCGAGGGCACTGTCGGCACAGATCAGTATTTGTGGGTCCCTATCAAGTTCTGTAGGTAGGCTACAAATGCTGAAGAAGAGGCTATTTGCTTCTCATTTCTATCGCTCTTTTCTTGGTTCCCTTACCTTTCTTGCTCACTAGTGTGTCTCCTTTATCAATTACTCCTCTCTGCTCTGCAAATCTTCGTGAGCAGCAAAGCTGAATCCTTAGTTTTATATGCTATGTTCTTGTCAGCGATTTCATTTAGTTCACTTTCATGATTGTAAACACCGTCGTCCATATGCTCCCATTCTCAGATCTTTACCTTCAGGCTGGACCTCTCCCAGTATCTGTTTACCCACTTGAAATCTTTACTTGGATAACCGCTGGGCTTTTCTGTATGAGTTAGCTTTCTGTCACTGATGAAATCCCTGATACAATAATCACTTGAGAAGGAAGAAAGACTCACTTTGGCTCAGTTTCCAAGTTCTGTTGCATGCCCTGTTTGGGTCTGTGGCGAGACAAGTATGTCATGGTAGAGCTCATGGTAGAGGACCTCTGTTCAGGGGGAGGGAGGCAAGGAGAACAAGGAACGGAAGGGGAGCCTCGAGAGAAAAAGAAGTGGGTCCCTTATGCCTTTCAAGAGCATGTCCCTAATGACCTAGGTCCAACTAGGTCACAATTCTTATCAGTTCTGTCATCTCCCAATAGTTCCATGGGCTGGTGACCAACTGTATGGACCTTGGGGAACACATTTTTTTTTGAGACAGGGTCACACTCTACATTTGGCCTGGCCCTGAGCTCATTAAGTAGCCCAGACTGGCCCAGAACTCCTGGCAGTCTTTTCTGCCTTACTTCCCTAGTGCTGAGATTGCAGGCGTAAGCCTGTACACCAAACAATTTTGTGATGTCAGGGCCTTGTGATTCCTAGACAGGTGTTCTAATCACTGAAGTATGGCCCAGCTCTGGGGGACGCTTAAATTATAGAAGTTACTAACTTGTCCAAAAAATAAACCCTTGGGGCTGGAAGAATAGCACAGTGGTTGGCATGCTTGCCTAGCAAACACGAGGCTTGGAGTTCAGTTCTCTGGTGCCACATTACTCTGGCATAGTGGCACATGCTTGAAATCCCAGCACGTGGGAGGCTGAGGTAAATTTGAGGCCAGCCTGGTCTACACAGTGAGTTCAGGACCAGCCTAGATTTTAGAGTGATACCTTGTCCCAAAAAAACAAAACAACCCCCCTTCCAAAAAAAAAAAAAAACCCTCAATCTTTTTCCTAAAAACCTGTTCTTTCCTCAGACCCCCTTCTGTTGGGTACATGGCAGCTTTGTTTTCTTTACTGGCACACGGTCCTTGAAGTATTCTTAGATACTTTGTCTTCTCTCCCCTCCAGCTCATCAGCAAGTCCTGAATAACACATCTAGAATTGGGCTAGTTCTCCACACCTCCATTCCTACCATTTTAAGATGGCAACCCTAGTTTCTCTTTTTATAATATCTTGTAACTGGACTTCCTCTAGCTTTTGACCCTGCTGGTCTGCATTGCATTAAATCCAGTGACCTTTTATCACTTTGAGTTAGGTTATGTCACTCTGCTGTTCAAAATCTGGCTTCTCATTTTATTTGTAGTAAAAAGAAGATAAGAGTAATACTGTCTCCTAAAACATAGTATGATTTTCTCAAACAAACTCCAGTGCTTATTTAATGGTATCTTTGTAAATGTTCCTTAGAGCATTTGCTTCATGGGTATTTATTTCCAATTTATGTAAATATTTTAAGATTGGAATCTTTGCCTTTACGGGTTTTTAATTCTTAATAATATGATATCAGCTAATAGCAGGTCTTTAATAGTTGTAGGCTGAGTTAATTTGAACTTTATACTTGTTTCCTCGAATTACTGGATCATTGTTTAATCAGTTTTCCCCAGTATTACCACTGTTGACCAAATTGAGATACTTATTGAGATAGTTTAGGGAGGGAGAAGTTTTTATTTTCTTTTAATCGTAATTGTTTTCCTAGAGGGCAAAGATTAAATTTTCTATCTGCTGATAAGCCATGATAGCTAAGGAGCAAGTTAGGGTGCCCTACTTGAATGTGATTTAATATCAGTTAAACTTCTAATTGCTTTAAGCATATCAGGTCTTCTCTTCCCTCTTCCAGTGAAATGACTAATAGGGCAAAGTTGGCAGGAACTGAGTTAAGGCATTGTAAATTAATGTTACCGTACCAATTTTAGTATAGCTGGTAAGCCAGCCCTCCAATCTGCTGTCCTTTCACCCTTGGTAGCATTCACATTTTATAATTATTAATTGGAGTTACTTTGCAAGAGTATAAAGTACTCCTGTTGAATGTGGGTCGGGAGAGGGAGTTGTGAAACCGTATAGTTCTGCAAGATAAATTTATTGGCATGATACAGAAAAAAGTCAGTCTGAAAATAGTTATCCCAGGGAACTTTGCCTACTGTGTGATTGTGAAGGGCAGTCCTATCTTTAATTTCCCTCCTTTGTCTTGTACACTCACCTGCTGGCCGTCTTGCAGTGTCTCCCACCTTGCTTCATGGATTTGACCTTTTACATATGTTGGCTTTGATGATTGGAAGCTTTTGTACGTACAGACGTGTCTTGTAAGGGGTCTTGTGGGTGACAGATGGTTCAGTGTTTTGAAGATGATTAGATCCCTGCGAACTACTGGTTGCTGACAGCAGTGGTGATAAAATATTGATGTTGGTGAGATTTGCTACCCTTAATAGAAGAAACACTGGTATTGAACTCACGAATTTTGGTTTTCATATTGTAAGCCAGTTTGTGTGTGTGTGTGTGTGTGTGTGTGTGTGTGTGTGTGTGTGTGCGCGCGCGCTCTGGTTGGTGCTTCTGTGTCAAACTTGATAGAATTACTTTCATAACTAAAAATGATCGTGTATGATTAAGTTAGACAAAACCTGGTATTTTATAGTGAGTTAATGTAATCATTCTTATAACAGAATAATTCAGGCTACATTTTGAAATGAGTTTGCAAGCTCATATAAACTCATATAAGCTCATATAAATGGGAAGTTTATTCCTGTATCAGTTGTTCCCGTTGTGTGCGCACAAAACTATAGTACTCTTAAGTTTACAAGCGTTATGAGCATTTAATTTATTACATGTAAGTATAAATAGCATTCACTACTTCCTTTCTAAATGATTGCTTATATTTGCTTTGAAGATTTATGAATAAGAGTAAAATTTAGTTGTTTCAGTTGGCAGCCTTTTAATGTTCCCAATGATTCTTGAATCATCACGTATAAAAATAAGATCTTGCCATTCAAATATTGTTGTCAAACTTAGAAATTTTAGATATATCAGAAGAGTGTGATACATGTTTGAAAAATGTCAGGTTTAAAGTAGATTACGCTATTTGTTTTCTAATTTATTTCCTTAAAGTGACAGAGTGCCTTTTCTTTCTCTTTTAGTTTCCTGAGAATTAAGCAATGGGGAGACATTTGGCCCAGCTTCTGCTTCTGCACCTCCTCCTACAGCATTTTGGAGACAGTGATGGAAGTCAAAGACTTGAGCAGACTCCTGCCATCCAGTTTACACATGGCCAGTATAACGTCACTGTGCACGAGAACTCTGCCGCTAAAACCTATGTTGGGCATCCCGTCAAGATGGGTATTTACATTACAAATCCGTTGTGGGAGTTGAGGTACAAAATTGTCTCAGGAGACAACGAAAACCTGTTCAAAGCTGAAGAGTACATTCTTGGAGACTTTTGCTTTCTAAGAATAAGGACCAAAGGAGGAAATACAGCTATTCTTAATAGAGAAGTTAAAGATCATTACACATTGATAGTCAAAGCCATTGAAAAAACTACCAATGCTGAAGCCCGAACAAAAGTCAGGGTGCAAGTGCTGGATACAAATGACTTGAGGCCATTGTTCTCACCCACCTCTTACAGTGTTTCCTTACCTGAAGACACAGCTATAAGGACCAGTATTGCTAGAGTTAGTGCCACAGATGCAGACATAGGAACCAATGGAGAGTTTTACTACAGTTTTAAAGACCGAACGGACATGTTTGCTATTCATCCAACCAGTGGTGCGGTAGTTTTAACTGGTAGACTTGATTACGCGGAGACCCAGCTCTATGAGCTGGAAATCCTTGCTGTAGACCGTGGAATGAAATTGTATGGTAGCAGTGGTATCAGTAGCATGGCCAAGCTAACGGTTCATGTGGTACAGGCCAATAAATGTGCTCCTGTGATAACAGCAGTGACGTTATCACCATCAGAACTGGACAGGGACCCCACATACGCAATTGTGACCGTGGATGACTGTGATGAGGGTGCCAACGGGGAGATAGCTTCTCTCAGCATTGTGGCAGGTGACATTCTTCAGCAGTTTAGAGTGGTGAGGTCCTTTCCTGGAAGTAAAGAGTACAAAGTCAAAGCCGTTGGTGGCCTTGACTGGGATAGTCATCCTTTTGGCTACAATCTGACATTACAAGCTAAAGATAAAGGAACTTCTCCTCAGATCTCCTCAGCAAAAGTAATTCACGTGATGTCTCCACAGTTCAAAGGTGGGCCAGTCAGGTTCGAAAAGGATATTTACAGAGCAGAAATAAGTGAATTTGCCCCACCTAACACACCTGTGGTCATGGTAAAAGCCATCTCTAATTATTCCCATTTGAGGTATGTTTTTAAAAGTACACCTGGAAAAGCTAAATTCAGTATAAATCACAACACTGGTCTCATTTCTATTTTGGAAACAATTAAAAGACAGCAGGCATCCCATTTTGAATTTGAAGTAACAACAAATGACCGAAAAGCCTCCACCAAAGTTGTTGTGAAAGTCCTAGGTGCAAATAGCAATCCTCCTGAATTTTCCCAGACAGCCTACAAAGCGTCCTTTGATGAGAATGCCCCCATTGGTACTACTGTCCTGAGGGTGAGTGCCGTGGATCCCGATGAGGGTGAGAATGGCTATGTAACTTATAGTATTGCCAACTTAAATCATGTGCCATTTATGATTGACCATTTCACTGGTGCCGTGAGTACTTCAGAAAACTTGGACTATGAGCTGATGCCTCGGGTTTACACTCTGAGGATTCGAGCATCTGACTGGGGCTTGCCATACCGCCGGGAAGTTGAGGTCCTTGCTACAATTACTCTGAATAATTTGAATGACAACATCCCTTTGTTTGAGAAGATAAATTGTGAAGGAACGATTCCCAGAGATCTCGGTGTGGGGGAGCAAATAACTACCGTTTCTGCTATCGATGCCGATGAGCTTCAGTTGGTACGATACCAGATCGAAGCTGGGAATGAACTAGGTTTATTTGGCTTAAACCCTAACTCTGGTGTATTGTCATTAAAGAAGTCACTTATGGATGGCTTAGGGGCAAAGGTGTCTTTTCATAGCCTGAGAATTACAGCTACAGATGGAGAAAATTTTGCCATCCCGTTATATATTAACATAACTGTGGCTGCAAGTCGCAAGCCAGTAAACTTGCAGTGTGAAGAGACTGGTGTTGCCAAAATGCTGGCTGAGAAACTCCTGCAGGCAAATAAGTTACACAGCCAGGGAGAAGTCGAGGATATTTTCTTTGATTCTCATTCCATCAATGCACATGCCCCACATTTTAGGAGTTCTCTTCCAACTAGTATTGAAGTAAAGGAAAACTTTCCTGTGGGTTCTGGTATAATTTCCATAAATGCGACTGACCTTGACTCTGGCTTCAATGGGAAACTAGTCTATGCTATTTCTGGAGGAAATGAGGATAGTTGCTTCATCATTGACATGGAAACAGGAATGCTAAAAATTTTATCTCCACTTGACCGTGAAACAACAGACAAATACACCCTGAATGTTACTGTTTATGACCTTGGTGTACCACAGAAGGCGTCTTGGCATCGTCTGCATGTCGTCATTTTGGATGCCAATGATAATCCACCTGAATTTTTACAGGAGAGCTATTTTGTTGAAGTGAGTGAAGACAAGGAAATAAATAGTGAAATTATTCAGGTTGAAGCCACTGATAAAGATCTAGGCCCCAATGGACAGGTGACATACTCTATTCTTACAGATACAGATAAGTTTTCAATTGATAGTATCACGGGAGTGGTTCAGATTGTTCAACCTTTGGATCGGGAAGTACAGCATATACATTACTTGAAGATTGAAGCCAGGGACCAAGCCAGAGAAGACCCTCAGCTGTTTACAACTGTACTTTTGAAAGTATCACTAGAAGATGTTAATGACAACCCACCTAAGTTTATTCCACCTAATTACCGTGTGAAAGTCCGAGAGGATCTGCCAGAAGGAACCATAATCATGTGGTTAGAAGCCTATGATCCTGATTCAGGCCAGTCTAGCCAAGTAAGATACAGTCTTCTGGACCATGGAGAAGGAAACTTTGAGGTGGATAAACTCAGTGGAGCACTTAGAATTGTTAAGCAGTTGGACTTTGAGAAGAAGCAGGTTTATAATCTCACTGTGAGAGCCAAAGACAAAGGGAAGCCTCTTTCTCTGTCTTCTACTTGCTACGTGGAAGTGGAGGTGATTGATGTGAACGAGAACTTACATCTGCCTGTGTTTTCTAGCTTTGTGGAGAAGGGTGTAGTGAAAGAAGATGTCCTTGTTGGCTCATCGGTGTTGACAGTGTCAGCTCATGATGAGGACACAGGAAGAGATGGGGAGATCCGATACTCCATTAGAGATGGTTCTGGTGTTGGTGTTTTCAAGATAGATGAAGAAACAGGTAAATTTTTAAATTATTCTAATTTGATACCCTCTCCCAGTGTGTTCATACTTGCCCTGTGATTCTTCTTTACAATTTCCAGTTGATCTTTCTTAGGGCTCAGAATAGAAGTGCATGTGCGTGTTTTTGGGTCTTTTTGCTATAAATAGGTAAGTTTATGTGCAGTAAGCCGTGAAGATAAAACTGAGGGAGCCCCAGTGAGTAAGTGAGCTTAACACGAGTAACAGAATATTGAAATTGTTAACCATTAATACTCTCCTCTTAAGTTTGTGCTCTGTATCATCAAAAACACCAGTGCAATTTTATTGTAATTTGGAGAAGCCCTGGCGAGGTTTCTCAAGCAAATATACTGTCAGTCTCATCCTTAATTGCAGCTCCCGTACCATCTGGCGTACTATGCACAGGTATTGCGCACCTGTGAAATTCTGCACTGTACACAGAAGATTATTGCTAAGGCTTCTATAAGATGGCCTGCTTTGCTTAGTACTTCCTCGAGTTTTATTGAGAGGTAGATGTGGGGAATGGAATGTTGAGCTGAAAAGACTTGGCTTGGTATCCTGGCTTGCAGTTCTTAACTCATGATCTTGGACAAGTGAGATGCTTACTCAAGCTAACATTTTTCATCTGTAAGATAGAGATACTCAAAATTACAACAACGTTTATGTGAGGATGCAGTGAGGTAGCATAGGAAAGCTCCTACCATGTGTTACATTTATTAATTTTTTTTTGAAAAGATAGCAATGCTTTCTTTGCTGCTCTTTCAGTTAGAATATAGTTCTAAACCTGGGGTTTCCCAGACAGCCTGTTCGTGCTAGCATGTACTGTTTTGTCCTTTGTGCATTCCTTACTCTAACTGCACAGATATCGTAGTCATGTGTTGCTGTCCTGATGGACTCACTGTGAGCTTTTGTGGCAGGTTTTAGCTGATGCATTGTCTGTTTTCATCACCTAGCAACAACTAGCAAACAGTACCTGGCACAGTCTCTGCTCCATAAATGTTGAGACAATAAGTAAATGGGTAAATTAATGTGTATTTTGGCTTTGAATGTCTTGCCCTCTGAACATCGTAGTAGAAATAGAAGGAACTGGATGATCATAGTACTGAGCAGTGATAGGCGGGCTTTGATTTGTTTACTAATCTCATTAATGTTTTCTTCAGAAATCTGTTCTTTTTAAAGGGGACCTTTTGTGTTACATTAAAATTGTATTCAGTAATGCCAAACACAACAAAATTCTTCAGTCGACACTCATCTCAGTGTCTATAATGATATCTAATGGCACAACGTGTGAAAAATATTACTAGTCACACAGGAATAGTGTCATGCCTATTATCCTAGCGGGAGGCTGACGCAGGAAGGTCCCAAGTTAAAGCCCAGCATATGTTACTTGTTAGAAATAGTTATTGGGGGGGGGGGGGGGGGGGGGCGGTCTACAGTTTTTTTTTCCTTGTGCTTTTGTGAATACAAGGTATTCTTTTCTAATTGATTATATGCCCTAGTGGTGTATTTTAAGTATAGTAAATTACAGATTACATATCTCTCATCTAAAATTCTTACAGTTTAATTCAAGAGAATGTAACATTATAGTGTTCAGTAATTACTCACCTAAGAAGTAGACTGTCTTTTAGGAAGTCATATTGTCCAATGTAAATTAGAATAATTAGAATAAATGCCTTTATTCTCAGCACTCAGGAGGCTAAGGCACGGGAATTAATGTGAGTTCCAGGGCAGCATGGGCTACCTAGTGAGTTCAGGACATCAAGACCCTGTCTCAAAAACAAAAGTTAATAACTGAAGCTAAAATATGTGTTTTTGCGAATTTTCTAAAACCGATTATTTCTACTCTTTTTTTCCTCAAAGCAGGTTTCCAAACCTGTTAAGAATTATTGCAAGTTAAAATTAAATCAGAAAATAGAACCTGAATCTTAATTTACATTCTCTTCGCTATGTAAATTATAGGAGCACTGCTTTTTGTGTTTTTTTGTTTCAAATGAAAAGACTATTTTGATTGTTACTTTTTAAAGAATCATTTAGAAACTGGTATTTTTTACTTAAAATTTAAGGATTGGGTTATTCTTACTACCAAAGGGAAAAAAAGAGAAACAGCTAGCTAAATAAGGCAGTGTCCTGAAATAGCTGTATACTAGTTTTCTGAGATTAAAAGCAGTGTCAGACTTTTCAGTGGTTATTTAGTGGGAGGGAGGCAGAGGTGTCAGGATTATGGGTGGTGTGGTTGGCAGCTGTATAAAAGACAGTGGTCTGTATTCATGTAAATAGCGTTGTTTAAAGGTGGGGCAGAGTAGAAGTCTCTAGATCATTTATTCTATAGTTCTTGCTTTACAGAGGAAAATTCTAAGTATAGTAGGTTTATAGTTGTGTGTTTTTAAAGTGA
The DNA here is from genome assembly GCA_004027205.1 of Ctenodactylus gundi. Classification (NCBI taxonomy): domain Eukaryota; kingdom Metazoa; phylum Chordata; class Mammalia; order Rodentia; family Ctenodactylidae; genus Ctenodactylus; species Ctenodactylus gundi. The sequence continues at coordinate 120,614 of PVKB01001359.1, read as the reverse complement.
ATAAATGATATAATATTTACACATTGAACTGGTGTTACATTACAAGATACATTTTTAGCAGTAGAATTATCAACTCAAGTTATTTTAGAGATTCCTGGCCAGTACAGTTGGCACTATCGCGTGGAATTCTTCAGGGATTAAAAAAAGTCAATGTTTTATGCAGTAGAAAATCTAAAATTAGATCTGATTTTTTGTTTGTAGTTAATTTCTAGGTCAATTTGTAAGCGCAGTGAGATGGTCTGTCCAATGAGAAGAAGTAGGGGCAATTGAGAGTTGAGAAACACCAGTGGGAATCCCACAAAAGATAGTATAAAATTCAACATTAATTGGCATTGGTCTGCCTTAGATCTAGTTGGCCTTTTTCTAGAACTTTACTGCCTGCGCATCGCCCATTTCTGTGATGTGGTCTCACTTTCTAACCATTGGTACATTTCCTACTAGGCTAGCACTGGCCTGCAAGGACTGCTCTGACTAGACTGAGAACCCATCCATTTACCTATTTGCGTCTTGCCTTTGGCTTTAAACTAATGTTGACTGAATAATACGACCAGATTTTTGTGGTGCTTTTAACTGCTTCAACATTGCCAAGTATGTGTGTCTTTTACACACTTGCATGGAACCCAGAACATACCCAGCAGCTTGAGTTTAGTTTTTAACTAGTTTTAAGATCATTTCTCTTTTCTTTAAATCTGTTTAAATTTGAAATATCCCTTGACGAGTAAGTAAGATAAACTTTATGGGTTACCTAAAATATGTCACCAAGAACATAGTATTTTACATTTTACCAGTTGGTGTTGCAGGGAAGTAATGTGTCATTGCATTATGGAGTTGAGTATCATTTTCTCACTGTATCATATGCTTTATTTAATGTCCAAATCTTTGCTCACATGGGCCTCCTTCAGTTTGAGATTTGGAAGGGTAGTTGTATGTAGGAAATTATTTGGAAATTACTTGTTAGAAAGCTGGTCTCCAGAGCTCTAATGAAGAGTCTTTGAATTTATTTCTCTGCTTAAAATCTACAGTGCGAATGGTTAGGTAGATTGAGCAAGAGTATTTAGTGAAGCATCTTTGAAGCATGTGTAACCTCACATTCAGGTTTTGGTTTGCCTGGCATCATGCTTCTGAATGAGCATTCACCTCTTGGTCGCCTTCTTACAAGCTTCGAAGTTAAGTGGAACAGAATCGTGAGCATCCTTTCTATAGATTTTAAGAGGATACTGCTTGGTCTTCTTGGTTGATGGATTTATATCAGGTTAATTATTAAGAACCAAAAAGTTGTGTATATATATATATATATATTTTGGTTAATTTAAATAGTAAAGTATTATTTAGAAAAATGCCTATCCAAAACATTTTTGCAATTGTTACTGGAAATGAAGGAGTGTTGCATGTCTTTCTCCGATGTGTATAGGGTAATAGGGTGTCCTAGGTGTGTTTCCCTTTCACTCTACAGTAGTTTGGTTCAGTGTTTGGCTGTTTGGATAAGGCCACCCAGTAAGAAGTCTTCTATTTATTTTCTGTTTGAGGAGACTGTATTAGTTTGGGTTCTTTCAAAGGACAGACTTTACAGATTTTTATCACAAAAGAATTAGGAAGGCTTACAAATCCAAGGATAGAGTAGTCCAAGATGGCTGCTCAGCGATGATGTAGATCTCTTATCTCGGACTGCAGAACAGGCGGTGAGATCAGAGTCTGCTGTAGATCTCGGGTGAAGACCAGAGCCTGAAGATTGACGACTGAAGAGCAACAACAGGCAGACAGGCACAAGTGGAGAATGGAGCGAATCTGTGCTGACGATATGCGATGTGTAGCAAGTTGGCCTCGGCGTCTGTAGACAATGTGAAGGCCAGAGCTTTCCCAGAGGAAGAAGCTGTAACCATCTTCCTTCTTCCTTCCTTTTATACCTTGGAGTTCCAGTTGGGCCTCCCACATCTGGGTGGGTGCTCTTCCCTCATTAGCAAGCCTACAAATCACTTACACTCGAATCCAGGCTGGTTCTTGATCCCCAGTCTAGGGGTGGTTCACAAATCCTAATCCTAATGGAGTTGTGGTTCCTAATTCCCTCAGATCGACACAATCCTTTCACTGGTCCCAGAGACCATGTTTTCCGTTAAGATAAGAGCAGAGTTTTAAACTTCAATATTGTGTTAACTTTTAGAATCACAATCATGGTTTCAGGTTTGAAATTAAATGTATGTTTCAATGGCAAGGGCTGGAAAGACAGTTGTGACAAGATAAATCACCATTTCTGAAATATGTGGAGAAATGAGGACTACATTTTTTTCTTAAGAGAAAATGGCTGCATCCTTATTATGGGAAGTTCTAGTGCACTGCTCTGGTATTGTTGCTCAGAGACTCATTCCTGTCTTTCCTTAGTTAGGTGAACATAAGACCTGCATTGACTCATGGAAACTGAATGGAATTCCTCTCTGACTGCAGATCTCTTTGGGAGAGAAAATGTTGCTGGATTACTAATGTTTTGGCAAGATGATACATATTTTAATATTTTAGTTATTCATTTGAGTTTTAAAAATACTTTTCCTAACTTATACTAGGGTGTTCTGCATACCTCTTAGGACCTATGTTTTTCCCTCCAGCCTGTTCTCCTATGATAGGAAAGAGAACATACAGAATAACTGAAGGGCCATTACCATGACTGAGAAGTCTGTTAGAGCGCCTGAGAGCAGCTAGGCCTTGAAGTGTGGCTGTCTGCGGTGGGAGCTGTTCCCTCTGTTGGAATTGGGTCTAGACTTCCTGGCAGCATGAACTTAAATAGATACTGGTGGGAGGGCTGGTTAGGGAGTTAAGAAATTTGCTGGTGAAAGGGCTTTTGTACTGCTGTCTCCTCCCTTAAGTGGCAGCAGCTGCTGTCCTCTTCTTTTTATTTGTTCTAGGAAAGTTTTAAGAGAAAAGAAAGAAAAAACCCTCTTCCCAGCCACAGTAAGATTGAAAGTCAGGCCTTGGCAGAAATTGTGTTATGATAGTGTGCTGTTGCGGTGTTTGGAAATAAACATCTGCTTCTTGGGTGGGGGTGGTGGTGGTGGTGGGTGGTGGTGTGTGTGTGTGTGTGTGTGTGTGTGTGTGTGTGTGTGTGTGTATAAAAATCTTCTTGGGGTGGTGGTGGGAGTGGTGCGTGTGCGTGTGTGTGCGCGTGCGTGTGTGTGTGTTAGGGCCAGGCATGGTAATTATTCTCCTGAAAGGATCCTCTGAAGCAAAAGGAGTTTTAAGGTGAAAGTAGGATCTAATTAGAAATCCTACAGAAATTCCATTTAGTTTCCAAAGAAAACAGGATCAGCTTTTCTTTAGTTATTTGTGTGGTTAATGCTTCGGGTATTGAATGAATAAATCTCATTGGAGGTAGGAATTCGGATGTAGACTATTAATTGTGATTCAAGATTACATTGTGTTGTGAGCAGAATGTGATGATTTTACAGTACTCGTGTAATTCTAAGTGACATGTTGGGTGAGCCAAGACCTGGAGGGTTTGGGGGGTAGAAACTGTGGTAATAATGGTGCTGAGCAACACTGACTGCAGACACTTATAACTGAGTGTTACAAACAAGTGCTGTTCTGAGCACTCTAATTCTCACAACTACTAGATAAATACTGTAAAGCTGTGTTTCAGGTTAGAGAAGTCTTGACTGAGAGACTAAACAACTGTTGCCTCTCACTCTTTCAAGAGTGATCTGGACCTCACAGTAAGGAAGCCCGTTTGGAAACTGGTTTAGGCTGAGTTGGTGATTCTGACCCTACATTAGAGACTTGGATTGCTTCTGACATTTTTTTTCTCCAGAACAATATCCTGCTTTTTAGCTTATTGAAGAGAAAAAGACTAGAAATAGTTAAACAGTTCAGGATTATTCCCATGAAGGGATTGGAGGAGGGTAAATCATGATTATAGACAGTGTGCTTCTCTGCCTAGTGCACAGAAAGGGACAGATGTCTTACCTTTAATTGCAGGCAACAAAAATCCTGCCTCTGAAATGTAGACGATGTCAATTACTTGGAGTCTTCTCTTATCAAAACAATGTTAGAGATCCAACTAACCTTCAAATGAGTTTAATCTCTAGGGAAGCTAGAGCTAACCTAATTTGTACTTCCCCTTTGAATCCAGTTACTTGTATTGTAGTCATTGTTCTCTTGCATTGTCCTCTGATGTCTTGGCTTCTGTGATTGTCCCCAGCAGCCATCTGGTATGTGGAAAGAGCAAAGTGAACTGCAGGTCTCCTTCATATCCTTCTTGGCAGGTAACTGTTTTTATGTTGTGAGCATGTTTAAGGATTAGATTTTCATAATTTGGTGAGTGGCACATGTAGGTATTACCTGGACTTTTTGTAAATGCCTACCTTGTACAGTTAATGACCGTAGAATACATGTTAAAACTTTTGCATGTTTTTCCATGTTGAATCTTTTTCTTACACATTTAGGTGCTGTTGTTTTAGATTGTGGATTAGTTTAGTTGGTAAGACCGGAATTGTCAAGCTTACATTATTTTATTAGCCTTTTGTCTGTGTGACTTTGCAGTTATTTACATGGTACTCTTAAACCATGTTGTTTGTGAATATTCCATATGCCTCCTACAGGACACACTACCACAAAAGCAGTGTCTTTGTTACTAGGACTAGATAGACTTAGATTGCTGTTCGAGGGCACATGCCTACATTTGTTGAATTGGCCGTTGTGCAGTTTAATATCAGTGATAGAAAGTCAAGGAAACTACATACGTCAAGGGCCAGTCTTATCAGTTAACTTGCCTTGCAGTTAAAACCATACTGTATTGTCTCAGGACTTCTGATAGCTGAACTGAACCTGTACATTGCTGGGTTTCCACGTGGTTGAGTGAGCTAACCTGCTTAGTGGGATTCTTTAGTTTTGTTTTTTTTTCTTACTGCATGCAGTCTTTTCATTTGAGACTAATTATTTTTTAAAAAGTAAAAGCTACCCAGCTCTTTCAGTGATTTCCTGAGATGACCTCTTCGTAGTTTTTGATAATTTAACCGTATTCTTATCACTGGCAAACTTTCTTAATCAGCAGTATGCACTTACAGTGAATAGTGATTGAATATGGAATACTTACTGTGTAGTACTTTAAAGTTTTTCACATAGACTGTCTCCTTAAAGCTTCATGGTAATTTCCGGGTAAAATTAGATTCTGTTACACTTTGTGTATGTAGTAGAGTTTTTTTTTATTATAAAAACATAAGTAATGAGGATTGTGATGCATATCAATTTGTGCTATTAAATTTTGACTCTGTCTTTTAAAATTGAACTGTGATAGAAAATTGCTGTGACCTATAGTGTGATACGTTTGCACGTATTTTAAGAGAAAGATAATTCTTGAATAGAGGTGTTCTATCCTTTAAGGAATCTTCCTTCCAACTTTTAGTATGTCTTGTTTCATAAAGTCCTGCAAAGGCCTACTGAGCTTGTCTGTCTCTTCCAGTTTGGCTTGTATGTGCTGTCCTTGTCAGTTTTTTTTTTTTTTTTTTTTTTTTCTCCTCAGCTTTTAACTATCTGGAGCCAGCCCTAGCCTCAGCCCCAGCCTCATCCTCAACCTCCTGCAACTAACTCTCAGTGGGCCTGTGCCCCATTGTCTCCCTGCCTCTTGGGTATACTTTGACCATTGGATGAGCACTTACTATCCCTTGTAGCTATGCTTAAAAGTTTTTTTTTTTTTTTTTTTTTGACAAGCTGTTTTCTTCACGTGGAGCTGATTGTTGTTTTTGCATACTTTTTTTTCTTTCACATGTCCTTTTCCTGTAGATTATTTGATTATTGTAGGTAGATTCTAAATCTCTTACTATTAGATTCATATAACTAACACTCAGTACTTTGTTAGCTTGGCCTGGTAAGCAGTCATGGCCTCTTCTGAGAAACCTCTGCTTTGCTTTGCTTTGTTTCAGAATGATGTATGAATGTCTCTTTCATGCCCAAATCCTTGAGCTGAAGGACAGAGGCAAGCCTTAATTTTCCTCCTGCTTGCGTCTGAGCACAGTGGCAGTACACAGTTATTTGTTCAGTGAGCAAACTAGTTGTAACATCATGATAGTTAAGTTGAGCAAAGCTGCTATTTTGCTTTTCTAATACCTGTTTCCAGACCTCCCAGCCAGTGGCTCTTCAGTGGTGTTGGTGTCACACAGACTCCTGAGAATCTGTATTCTTTCTTTGGAAACGCAGTGGTTTGGTTATAGTACTGTGTGCTTCATGCACCTTCACTGTCCGTGGATCTCTGACTTTAAGCTCCTGTGTACTGGTGGTTCCAAGATTCTTTACAAGTTCTTCAGAGACCGGAATATGAGGATAATGTAGAAAAAGATGATGGCAATGAGGAGCATTTGCTAAATCCTCCAGTTATTTTTACATGTATTATAAGGCACTTTATCTGATATTGTTGTCTTTTCTACAAAGTAGTTCTAATTTTTATTTCATAAATGATCTAGATAAGCCATTACAGTGGGAAAACATTTTTGTAAATTTGAGCATATGTCTAAAATGATTGAACAGAAACTTATTGAAGGACTAGCAGTTTGTCATACCCTTGTTTTATCACATCACCTTGTCTCCTCGCTGAGGTGTATGAGATACACAATTATAGTAAAACAAATAACAGATAATAGTAAGCAGTTTTCTGGGTCAGGATTGGATGTTTAGGTTTGCCAACTTGTCATGGAAACCCTTTGTTGCCCCACTGCTAGTATTCTTGCAGTGGGGTTATCTGTCAGAAAATGACTTGTAACAATAAAGTTAGCTTTCTTAACAAACTGAAGTTTTATTTAAGTCGGCCTTTAAAAAATCAAGGTATTTAGGATTTAATTAGATAGAGTATACTTGTGAATAACTTCTTTATTCATCACAAGAGAAAAAAAGTTGAATGAATAATGCTTGTTTTCAAAGGCTGTTGGTCATTACAAGAGCATTAAACAGCCTGACAGAAAAACAAAGGCCTAGCAGCACAGCTGATAATAGCTAAGTCCTAGAAGTCACCGAAATGTCCATCAGCAGATGAATGGATAAAGAAAATGTGATACACAATGGAGTAATACTTTGTGGCAGAGAAAGAAAATTTGATTCACTTGTAGGAAAATGGATGTACCTTAAGACTATGTATGCTTAGTGAAATGAATCAGACACAGAAGTCTAAATATGACATGTTTTCTGTAATATGAGACACCCAAAGTATAAATAGTAAAAGAGCCAATATGACTGGTGATAGGAAACAAGGAGGTAGATATTTTTGTGGAGGAGAGAGAGATAGATGTTGGAAAGGTGAGAGTAGGGAGAGGGGAGGGGAAGTAAAAGTGATGAAGAGGTGATATGTTTGTGGCCCAGTTTCTCAAGTTGTATCACAAATGCATACTAATAAAAGGAATAATTCAGGAGAAAAGTTAAAAAAAACTCAAAAAGTTGCCTAAAAAATGAAGTCAATGTATGTGTGGTAAAAATGTTCTGATCTGTGGTTTCATAGTCAAGTATCAGGTATCAGTACTCACGTTACTGTCAGGCAATGTATCTTTTTGAACGCTATGGAAAAACAGTTCCCCACGAAATCTTAGAAGATTCCTCAAAAATAATTTTTTTTCCTTGTCTTGTTACTGCGAAAGCTGCTTGGCCTTTGGCTGCCTCATACACCTGTCTTTCTCCTGGCACAATGCCAGGCTCCTGGTGTGTGGTAAGTACTTAGTGATGTTCATCTTTTGGTAAATCCAGTAAATGTCACGTGATGGTTTTTTCTTGTATTTGTTGTTCAGTTGAAGGTGTTTACATGTTTAAGTGGAAACAGAGGTGATTTTTCCTGTGCAAATGTTTGTTGGCTAAGGCAACAATACAAGTCATTTATCCTTTATACCTAAACATTTTTTTTGAATAAAAGAAGGGGTTTTGTCTTAATAATGTGAGACTTTTATGGAGAATATGGAGGCTGGCTAGGAAAGCGTGTGTTAGAGTGGGATGTGTGGTTTTGTTGCTTGAATGTTCCAGTCACAGTCAAACTAATAAGCATCTATAGGATATAGAGTGTTATAATTTAAACTTGTTATTTAAAATATATATGTTCAACATACGATGTATACCAAAAATTATGTTAACATTCAAAAAAGTTTGCTTTAGTCTTTTTATTTCTGAAATAGCAGCTTAATGAGGGCAAATACTGTTCTTCTGTGCTTCTGTATGTCATTTGTGTAGAACTGTGCCCGGTACATAGACACACAGCAAGCACTTGTTGAATGTGTACAAAATAATGGAATTTTTATAGATGATCATAAAATACTAACAGGAAACATTTATGGGTAAATATTATTAGAGAAGACTTTTAAGGTTTTTTTCTGTAGGTTTGTCTATTTTAATATATTCACAACTTCTACTTTTTTGGGATCATTCAGGTAATCTGTTAGAACAGCAACAAAGTAGTTCAGTAGCAATGTAGATTCTTTTTTGTTTATATTTTCTCTCTTCTAGCAATAACTATTCCTCCCTCAGCCAGAGGATGAAAACCTAGCATTAGGGGTCCTGAATTCTGAGGCTGTTCAGGTTAACACATCTGAGGTTACCATTGTTGTCTTGAACTGTAAATGATGATATCGTCTTACCATTCTGGATTGAAAAGTACTTCTGCTTTTTTCAATATAAGAGGAAACAGTCCATTTTTATTTTGAATTACTTGGCAGAATCTTGAGCTCTTAACAGACTTTCATATTGTTTGTGAAGTGTTATTATTGATGTATTTCTTAAAAATTTAAAGAGAAGCATAGCTGGACATGGTGGCAGAGGCCTGCCTGAAATCCTAGCGTTCTCTGAGGCTGGAGGATATCAAGTTTTAGCCCAGTGTAGGCAACATACTTAGCAAGACCCTGCCTCTAAATAAAAAATCATCTAGAGATATAGTTCTTTGTGAAGGCCTTGGGTTCAGTCCGTACTTAGTACTGCAAAAACAAAACAAAACCAAAAATGACTCCATTTAAAAGAAGTAATTACTTTTGGAGATTCACAGAGTGTGAATCTTTCTTGGATTAAATTGATCACGCTTAGATATTTAAAAAGCTATTTGCTGTGTATTCTAAGTACCTTGGTGGGTTTTCTTTCTTAGATTCTCTGTGCTATTAATTTGCAAGCAAACCCCTTCTTTTAAAGCCTGGTTAGAAGTGATGGGTGGACATTGAGTAACCAAACTACTTCCAGGAGAGTAATTTGCATGAAAACTAAAAATATTCTTTCTCATTTTGGTGACCGCATCCTCATAAGCATTTAAAGTTTAATTTGCTCCTTGTCTGCTTTGTGATTCACTCATGTGAATGGAAAATTAGAAGTACCTAATTACTCTTTAGCATGATTAAAGGAAGGATAGAATAACTTTGTGGAAATTTTTTTCTCTATGTTTTTGTGTATATGTCAGTTCAAAGGGGACTGATTTAGGGTTAGAGACCAGTTGAGCATAATGAAATGATGGCTAAGTTAGGTTAGGAGAGAAATTAGAAGCCAAAAATGGAGTAAGTATTGTGAAATCTAAAACTGAATTAAAATGTCGACTGTAACAGAGAATAGTTTTCTTTAGCCCTTTGTTGGGAAAAAAAACAAAACAAAACATCCTAAAAACAACCACAGTGTGTATGGGTCGCAGTTCTGTGGGGATGCACTTCAGGCTGGATAGTGCTGGCTCTTTCCTTTGCTGGTTTCATCTGGGCTCACATGTTTGATCATTGCTATTAGGCTTGATGACTCTGCTTCTGGATTTGGCGAGATACTGGCTTTGGGCAGGGTTACTAAGCTCTCTCTGCCTTGTCCAGGAACCTGCCCTGGACTTGTTCACATGATGGCTGCAAGAGCTCAAACACAGAAGTAGTTCCTTCTCTTGAGACTAGGCTCACAATTGAATTCATGGCTGTTGACTCTCATCACTCTCCCACATTCTGCTGGCATAGTAGATTTCAGAAGCAGATAGGAAAAAATAGACTCTGGCTCTTGGTGGGAAGAGTTGCAAGGTTTTGTGTTCATTTTTCAGTGTACTGCATGCATTTTTATGTGCTTTTTCCATTTGAGGAAATTCCTTTTTGATATTAATGCCTACATTAAAGGCTCTTGAAAAATTTCTATTAAAATAACTATAGTGTCTTGAAAATTTTCTAAGTTACGTAGCTTACATTAGGTTTTTAAAACGGAGTGACATTGAAGTAAGTTATTTTTAATACATTCCCATTTAAGCTAGAACCTAAGTGGAGGACCCAGAGGTATGCATGAAATCTAAAGATGTCAAAGTAACATTCCTCCATTCCCTCCCCTTTTCAGTTTGTATTGGAAATCCAAACCTGTGAAGTGGCTTGCTTCTACATCATTTTAAAGTGAAAGGGAGAGACACTGAGTAAAGAAAGGTAGTGAGTGCCAGTGTTTCCCAGTAGCCTTCCTTCTGAAGATGTTACTTTGACCCATTGGTGCCACTTTAATTTGTTACCAGTAGTCAGTCATTCGTTCTTCTCTCTTAGAGAGGAAGACTTGGGGAAAATGGAATTGGAAATGCGTGGAAGATTTTGGGGACTTTGGGAAATAGCAAAGTAGAGAAAGAGTGTAGGAATATTGGTATTTCGGATAGATTTGTGCTTTTGATGTCTTTGTTATAATTTTAGCCTAAATGAAAGTGTGCTACAAAAACCCTTGAAGGTGTATTTTAATACTAACTAGTATTATGCAGACTTCATGTTACTATGACAGTAACAAAACTGGAGGCATGTGTTTTATTTTAGAGTACATTAGAAAGTGCTCTTTAATAAGTTGACTGAAATTTTAGGATTTGAAATAGAAACTCATAACTACAGATTGACTAAGCACCCTGATAGTATTGCTGTGTGGAAATTTTGGAAGGGCTATCTTTAAATACATTGACATGGAAAAGAAAACTTGTGGCTGTATTGGTAACAGTTTTATAGAGAAATAGTTGAACCCGGTTTGGTACTCTTCTAAAGATACAGTAAAAAGTCAAGTGAAATATTATTAGAGATAAAAAAAGTGACTACCACAAAGTGTAAATGTTTATTTTTGTATTGCTTGGGGAAAAGTTTATTAGTCATTAAATATCAACATCAATGATCTTATTTCTCTCACATTTGTTTTCCTAGTATGAACTTATGGCTCTGTAACAGGTTAATTGACAAACTTCCTTATAAATGCACTCTAGAAGCTGGGCATGGTGGCACATGTCTATAATCCCAGCTACTTGGGATGCTCAGGCGGGAGAATATTGAATTTGGGGCCAGCCTGGCCAATGTACTGAGAGACTGTCTCAAAAAAAAAAAAAAAATACAAGTGCTGACTAGGAGATCTTGAATACAGTAATGTACTGAAGGCACAGTAAGAGTACTTAAGAGTCTTAAATTGTCTCCTTTAGGATTATTGATGATCTTACATTAGTTCCCATGGGCATCTAATTAGTGTGATTTGTATAGGCTAAAATGAAACACATGCCTCCTCCAGTAGACCATAGGACCATTTTTCGAAAGTTTCCATTGTGAATTTTTTTTTTCATACAACTGCCCATATGAAGGTGAACTGGTTTTCACACTATACGTTAGCAAAGCTGTTTAAATTCAAAGGTGTTGGTGTAACAGGTAAAGCAGCATTACTACTCAATATTACCACGCACCTTGTAATTTAAAGTATTTTAGGAGCCACAATAAAAAATAAAGAACAAGTAAAAGTTAATTGTAGTGATGTATTTTATTTAATCTGGCATATCAAAAAGTATCATCTTGGGGACACAATAAGTTTTAGACATGTTTGTAGGCATCAGTTATCTTTTTAGACAGATATATTCTTTTTTCTTTTCTTTTTCTCTCCCTTCTTTCTTTTTCTTCTCTTCCTGAATTTTGCTATGTTGTGCAGGCTAGTATGGAACTCTGGGATTCAGGTGATCTCGTGGCACCTGTAGCCAGGCTTACAGAATGTGTGCCACCTAGTCACACTCTCCTCTGGACCCGTCTAGTGGCTAAAGTTTTTAGTATTTATGCAAGCAAGGAAGGGACTTTATGATTGAATATCAGCTGAAGAGGTGACTTATGCAATCTGAAGAAAAAAGGGAAACAATTCTTTCCCTTCATTTTATGATGAGAGAAGTATGGGGAAGAATTTCTGGTGAACTGGTGACCCTAGTTAGTATTCCTTCCAGAGTTATGTGGCTCATTAATTTTCTTGAATTCTCTTTAGGATATTAAAAAATGGACATCAACAAAGCACGACTCAGCACTCAGGTGGATCTATGTCCCACAGTCTATGTATATTTTTATGACTGGTTTGCGTACCTTTGTGAAAAGGGAGGTGTAGTTAGCTTTGCCCTGGGTGCTGACATGTGTCAGTGCCAGATACCCTCTTCTGATAGCATTCAGTGAAGACATTAAAAGCCATTTGTGCTGGTATTGCATAAATTTCTTTGCCAAAGATGCTGATAGGTAGTCCTGGCATGGCTTTTAAAATACTACCGTGAAGTAATTCTTGCAATGTAAAGCAAGTGTTGAAGCTACATGGAAATACATTTTGAAGTTATTTGACATGGGCTCTTTCTTGCTTTGTGTTAACGGATGTGGGAAAATGACCCAACAGTTAATTTCAAGTCAGAACTTCGTCTTCAATTAAAAATCGTCCAGTAATATCTCCTGTCAAAATCTGAATTAAATGCCTGTGTTTAGGATAATCATATATTTTGAAGTTACCCATTCACAAACTCTTGTCATATTTTTGGGTTGGTAGTATAGTCTTCATATAACTTGAACTGAGACTTAAATTTTATGTGAAAGTATATGATGACTTAGTATTTTATAATACAATTTTTCTAAAAGATTTAGACTAGGGTTCACCATTTTGAAACAAAATAAAAGCCTCTAGTAAGTCATGAGGACCTGTGGACTTCCAAAATTGTTAGCATGCACCACACACTCTGCCTTTTTGAAATTAAGAGGCGTTAAGAGTAGTTGCATTTCTGTAAATTTTATCTTATTATTGTTTCAGTGGTCTCTCTATTTTCCGAGTTGTAATGTTCAAGTTTTTAAGTTTATACCATTTGTCTATACCGTATGAATTCTGGAATGTGCACACCGGGACGACTTTTTTGCTGTGTATGTATTTTATGTCATTGGGCTTCAGTGAACACAGGCATTAGACCCTGCTATATCATGCTGTCTCTATTACTCTCTTGTCTTTATGAATCTTACCTGCTTCCATTTGGACTTCAGGAGTTTTTCCTCAAAAGTTGCGAATGAAGCTTAAGTAAATATGTTTATTTAGCGCTGGCCTCTGGCCAGGAAATCAGCTCAGGCGGTTGAAAGCTTTTTTTTTTTTTTTTTTTTTGTTAAGCCCCTGCTGGGTGAACCATCATTGTGACAGGTAAATGGCATTCCTCAATAAAGCTCGAGGGAAAAATCAAGCTCCCTTCACTTCATTTCTTCTTGCCAGTGAATGTCGGGTTTGTCTTTCTTGGGACTCTTTTGATTAGGTCTCTGCCTGCCCTGCGGAAAACAGAGCTGCCCAGGGGCCATCTCACTGCAGGAATTTGGCTAAAGCCCGTGTGAAAGGGCCACATGGGGGCTTGCCATTACCTTATGAACAGGAATCAGTTCAGGCAGCAGAGTACGTATTAAGGACCTATTAACTTCTACAGGGTTTTCTTTGAGTTAAAAAGCTCTTGGGAGGAAAGGAATAATAAAAGGAAATTATTGCCAAAGCTGGGAAGGTGCATCTTGCCTTGTCTCTGTGGGTGCATCTGTTGAATTGCAGATTTACTTCCTGCTGGGGCATCTGCTTGGCTTTAGAAGTCCCCTTTAAAGGTCAGGAAAGGGGAATTTGAAAATGATTACATAATGTCCGATCTCTGACTCCCCAGCTACTTTTTTTTTTTTTAATAACCTTTATTTAGAAAAGAGAAACAAATACCTTGTCCGCTGGTTATTGTGGAAGTCTGGGAAAAGGTAGACTGTTGTAAAAAGAAAAAAAATTCTGCTGCCCAGAGCTAACCAGTGTGTATGAACACATGCATGAATAAATACCTTTATACCACCGTCTATTGGATTTCTTTAAAAAGTGAGCACAACCTGTGCATATTGTTTGTTGATAGCCTTTTAGTATATAGAAATATTTTCTGATTTATAGATACGCTCTAAAGAATGGGATTTGGTATGTCATCACAGAGATGAATTGTAACATGCCATTTTTTTTCTGCATGTAAGGTATTAGTGAGTATGTGTTGCCCTATAGTAAATGGTAGGAAGTGAAATTATTGAGTATATATATATATATATAAATCTTAAAAGCTTTTAATGAAAATTGTGTATCTGATCAGAAATAAGATCTCAGCAGTACTTTACTCATTTCTCTGGATTTTTGTGGCCATTGACTGTTTGGATTTAAACATGGAAACCAAAATGGTGCCAGTTTGTAAATGAAAGAAATTACTTAAGGCGCTGTCATAATTGAAATAGTAATTATTACCCTTCCCATTGGTGAACACTTGTAATCCCAACACTCTGAGGCTGAGATAGGAGGATCCAAAGTTTGACCCCAGCCCGGGAAACTAGAGAAAGCTTATCTCAAAAATCAAAATTAAAAATGGGCATGGGAATGTAGCTCAGTCAGAAGGCCCTGTGCTGAATCCTCAGAATGACTGGGGAAATTTAAAAAAAAGAGAGAGACAGAGAAATAATGATTTTTAATTTTTTTGGTTATAGTTCTAATTGTGTATTTGAAATTTTTTTCTTATAAACAAATCTTTGAGCTAGTACTCTCTGATTTAATGTAACTTTTTCCAAATGTTTGTTCCCAGCGGTATGATCTTTACATTATTATTTTTTTTAGTGTCATCCAAGTGCCAGGCAAAGGTAGGTGGAGGGATGGCTCTATAAAATGAAATTTTGCTGTTCATTTCTCTTAGATGCTGCTTGCTCTATAAAATCACATGGTTAAGATGAATTTATAGTTTGAGCCACTCTGAGGTTTTTTAAATAAGAAATTAGCTGTATTTTTAAAACAAAGAATAAATTCTTCTCCAAGTTGTTCTTGTAAATTAATTTACTGTCCCCTGCCTATATTTAATTTATATTCAGCAGTATAATGATTGAATTAAACGGATTATCTTGATGGGCTGATTAGAAAACAGATTATCAGATTTGTTGTTAGACAATAGGCCATTCTTTGGCAGCTACTAGCTCATGTTAAGAACTTAGGAAGACTGAAGCCGCCAAGAGACATTGAGTTCTGCTCACAGAATTGCATGAATAACTGTGTAAAAAACCTCGAGAACAAAGTGATAAAAAGTTTTAAGTTGATAGTTTGGGCAGTGTGCTCAAGAGTTAAATATTAAAATGATATTTGGCGTAATGCTGTATTTGAGCAAATTAACTCCAGCTATTATGAAGTTATTATATAGATTTTAAATAAGCTTAGTTGATCCCCTTGTAAAAAAGGAACACTTATTCACAGATTGACAAATTTTTTGTTCTTTAGTGTCAGGTCACGTGTAATTTTGTTAATTCATAAAACTGTTCTTTAAAACCAGTTTACCAATAAAAGGATGAAAGTAGAAAATATGTAGGAAGAAAATTCATAAGCCACTATGATACACAGACTTCACCCTTCCTACACTGCAGGGAAATCTTTTAAGGCCACTCTGCTGACTGGATGCATCTGTAATCATCTGGAAGTAAGAAATCCATTATTTTTCTAAACCAGACAGTAGTTGTCTGTTTTAATGGAACATTTGGTTGATTATAGGTCTTCGGGGCTTTATTTCTGAATGCTTGCTTCTAGAAAGTTTGAGTGTTAGCTTTAGGGATCCCTTCCCTGAGAATCAGACAGAGAGTTTAGGATGGGAATCAGATGTTGATGAATTTATTTTGGTAGGGATTTTTTCGTGTAACATTACCATCAATTTAGGGGAATACATTTCCACTAGCAGAATCCCACCACCTGAGTGCTCGTAGTATGCTGGGTGCTTAGAACTTAACTCTTAACCTACCAGTAGTGCATACACACATCTTTAATATGGCACAACTGACCAAACAGAGTTTGGGATATGCCAGTGTTTTCTTTCTTAGAAGAGAGTTGGTGCTTTTTTACTCTAGTTGAAAGGAGTAAAGTAGTTTCTTGTGGAAGTTGACAAAAAGTCTTTACTATCTTTTATGGTAACCAAATGTTTTAGACTTATAGAGGTCACTAATGTTTTTAATTATAGAATTTCATATGTAGAAGGCATTATACAGGTTGAAAATAACCTTGTTGGCTACATGCTTTGAAACGGTGAAGAAAGGAATCTCTGAGATACGTCCAGAAAAACAATTAACTGGTAAAAAAAAATGTTTAATGTATAATCCGTACGTAAGGAATAATTGCGAACACTAAAGCAACCCCAGCCTTCATTTGCTAATTATAAAATCTGCTGTGATTTTAACAATATCTTAATGAAGTCTTTTTATTTGAAGTAGAAAATTTTAGTCCTTCATATGTAAATGTGTTCTTAGTAAGAAATAAGGGAGTTTGGTTCAAGCTGTTGCCATCGTGGTGGTCACTTAATGTTCCCTGCCATTCCATAGTGTCAGGTATTTGAAATTTTACCTAAGGATGCAGATGGAAACCCTTCATTACAGCTTATTCATTCATGAAACTTCAGGCTTGTTCTCCCTTCATGTGAATGCCTTTGCCTTTTTGGAGCGCTTTGTTTGATCTAAGTATAATGCCCTTGGAGTGCCCTTCCTGTAATGAAAGAACGGTGGGGTGAATCAAAGCAAGGGAGATAAGAGAGGAATGTGGGCCTTGCTTGCCTCTGTCACTTTGGCTTTGAGACTCTGTCTCTAAACTTCACCTTTCCTGCCTTAGGGATTAGGGAGGGCACTGATTGACATTTTCCCTTTTAGATACAGTGTTTCATGCATAAATGGGACTTGCCTGCTTAATTCCCCATTTCATGACTTGATTCTAGACATAAAAGGAGTTGCCAAAATGACAGGAGATTGACATTTCCAGTTAGTCCAAACTGAACATAGAATATTAAATGAAAACCACATGCCCTCTGTGTAATGTATTACCCCATCCAAAGGTTGCTCTTTCTGTTTAAATTTAGTACGATTTTGTTCATTTTGTTATCCTGTTCACATTATCTGTTTAAAGGAATCTCACTGGTTGCTGTTGATACTAGCAACTCTCTTATTACCCCTGCTAGTGATTAACGTGGTCCTTCACTTGTGGGAGGAATGTTGATTGCCTTGGAAAATAAGGTCGTAATTATTTAAAGTTCCTAAACAAACTGGGTAGCTGTTTTATTCTGTTGAAAGTGGGCCAAATGTCAGTTCTATCTCTGTGCCTTGAAACGTTCAGGTGTGGAAAGCAGGCTTGTTTTTCTAGGACGGAAGTGTAGTTAACAATTGCTAGTGAGTATAATATGAGGGCTAACAGGATATTTTAAAAAGTAGTTTCTGGGCTGGAGGAATAGGTCAGCAGTTAAAGCGCTTGACTGGCAAGGTCAAGGCCCTAGGTTCAGTTCCTCCAGCACCCCATAGCTGGACATGGTAGCATAATGCCTGGGATTCCAGCACCCAGGGCCCTGAGGCAGGAGGATTGCCATGTGTAAGGCCACGTAGTTCAGGACTAGTTTCAAAAAAATAAAATTTAAAAAAAAGTAGTTTCTTCCTCATAGCCAATGCCCTGGCCCTTCTACCCCTTAGTGTCAAGCAGGAAGCACTCATGTGTGTTGGTGCCCTCAGCCTTAGTCTGGGGTAGGTATAACTGGAGAGGAGTTTCAGTCTAGATTACAAGTTAAAAAAAGATAATGCAAGTTACCATTACGAAATGTACATAGTTTATAAATTATAGTCAGCAGTAGGCTGTGTTGCCTGGCAGTCTGTGCCAGATCCCTATGGCTGGAGGAGGCCAGGTGTGGAGAAGGCGCTCTGTCAGGGAGGAGCAATGGGGAAGGATGCAAGCTTCTGTTAGTCCCCTGCAGGCTGCCCACAGGGCTTTTTCTCTCAGGAGTTCTTACAGGTGAGCTGAGAAAAAGAGTAATTACAACAAGCAGCTTGGCCTGGAAGGCGTAGTTGTCAAAGTTGCGGACTCCTGTACCCCTCAGCAACTGCTGAGATCCTGTGGCCTTAAGATGTTTCACCCTGTTGTTTAACCATCAGTATTTCAGGGAGGGTCAGCTGCAGTGAGCTACAACCGGTAGTTATTCCTCATGAATTCTCTATTAATCTTGCTTTCCAGTAAGTTGATTTCTCAGGACCTCTTTATCCCAACTGCCTACACGCCCACGATCTCCTGCTGCATAATGACTTAATTGAGTGGATAAGACTGTTACACAGATTTAATACATTTTAAGTAATGAACATAAATTCTGGCTTATTTTCTTAAGTAGAAAAATATTTCTGGTTCTGTCTTAACTGTCAGTTTACTTGTTCAATTTTGTATAAGTAAATTATGTGATGCTTATATATATATATTGACTCAGTGGAACCTGTAAACAAACTTTTTGTTCTCTATTTGAGACAGGGTCTCACTCTGTAGCCCAGGCTGGTCACTATGGAATCCAGGTTGACCTTGGACTCATAGCAGTTCTCCTGCCTCAGCCTCTAGAGTGCTGGGATTATAGGAATGTGGCGCCATGCCCAGCTTATGTGGTGCTAGGGAATCGAATTTATTAGTGCTTGATTTAGCACTTGCTAGACAAGCGCCTTAACCGCTGAGCCATTCTTCCAGCCCTGCTGTCTAACTATTAAAACAAGTGGTAAACTCCATTTTATTAAGAAATTATGCAGTGCTTTATGGTTTTAAAATTTTTTCCCTGAATATTTTGGGGATGCTACTATGAGATTGCAAGCATTTTCAATTTTATTTTACGGGGTTCCCTAAACAGATTATAAACTCTGGAGAATAAATAGAATGAAACACTGAACTGTAAAAACTAGTGATCCTTGGTGGATCTGTGACCTTGGGGTGCACTCTGAAGAGCCAGGCTATTGAGTTAGCCTAGAGGCTATGAAGAAATGGGCACGTGGGAGGGAGAAGACTTGGGAAGTCTCAGCGCCCCCAGCAGCTGCTTACCAGTCTCAGGTCCTGAAAGACCTGCCTGACTTAGGAGAAAGCCCAGGAGCCTTTGAAAGTGACTACTGGACGCCTTTCGGGAAGGCTGGGTTGTAGAGGCTGGACGAGGGCTTGGGTGAAGAGTTCAACTGTGCTGTCATTCCTTTGGTCATTAAAGTTTATTGTCTGCTCGGAAGACCATGCTGGAGCCTGTTCTGGGTGCTGAGGATTCTGTAACGCGGTGCATAAGGTAGACACATGCTGTGAGCTTCACGAGCTTTCTGTTTGAAAAGAGAAGGCAGCTGTGTCTTCCTAGAGGTCAGGGCTTGTGTCTTGCCCGTCCTCCCCACCTGGTGCGAGATGCTTCTTTCTCTCTGAGAGTCAGTGTCTCGCTGTCTAGTCCATGCTTGACCTGAAATCACTACTGAGTTCAGGCTGATCTTGAACTAATGGCAGTTCTCCTGCCTCAGTCTCCCCAGTGCTAAGAGTACAGGCATGCGCCACCACGCCTGGCTTTTGTGGTGCTGGGGAATCCAACCCAGGGTTTTGAGCTTGCTAAGCAAGCACTTTACCCTCTCAGCTATTCCTCCAGCCCTCCTTTCTGTCTCCTGGTGTCTGTCCCTCTGTTCCCCAAGCCCCATTACTAATTTTTATCCTAGTCTGAGGTGCGTGCTTGGGAACTTTGAGCTCTCCTTGGGGCCTCCGTGATACTCCTGTCTTCTCTTCCCTTCTCTTCGTTCCCCTCCTCTCTATTTCTTGTTTTTAATGCTAAGGACTGAGCCCAGGATCTTCACACCGGGTACATTCCCAGCCCATTTTTGATTTTTTGAGAGTCTTGCTAAATTGTCAAGTTGCCCAGGCTGGATTTGAACATGCAGTCTTCCTGCCTCAGCCTTCCAGAGTGCTGGGATTACAGACCTGTGCTACCAGCCCGACAATATCTGTCCTTTCTGATGATAGGAATTTAAAAAGGCCTGAAGCTAAGTGTGGCCATGCACACCTTTAATTCCAGTCCTCTGGGAGGCTGAAGCAAGAGAATAATGATGAGTTCAAGCCAGTCTGGGCAATTTAGACTTAGTCTTTGTTACTTTTTTGTTGCTGGGACATACTGCCTGACATCCACAATTTAAAGAACAAAGGGTTTGTTCTAGCTCAGTTGAGGAAGGCTTCAGGACATGCTTCAGTGGCTGGCAATAGTGGGAAGAGTTTGGTGAGAACAGCAGCTCCTAGCATTGCAAGAGGAGGGAATTAGGGTCTCTAGAAGAAGCTAGGGTAAGAGTATATTCCTGCCTCCTTCTCAGCCTCGCACCTGTGATAGGCCTATAATCTACCATGTTCCCCTTACATACTCCCATAATCCACCACGTGTCTGCAATCCACCCCTCCTGTCTGGGCCTTACCTCCTAATAGCACATGAAATCTATAGGTATTCCATAACATCCAAATACACAAGGCTTTTGGGGGACATTCTTAATCTAAATCAAGGCAGGACCCTGTCTTGAAAATAGGGGAGCAGGTGTTTGGGAATGTAGCTCAGTGTAACGATCCTAGGTTCAATCCTCAGTACCACAGGAAGTAGGGAGGACAGGGCTAAGGATGTGACTCACATGCATGTGTGTGCGCATGCACACACACACACACAGAGACAATGCCTAGAGATTTTATTTTTGGTGGTACTGGGGTGTGAATGCACGGCCTTCCCATTAATCTACATCCCCAGCCATTTTTATTTTGAAGTAGGGTTTCAGGAAGATGTTTTGGCTGGGCTGGAATTTGGCATTCTCCTTATCTCAGCTTTCCACAGTGTTGGGTCTGCAAGTGTGTGCTGCTATGCCTGGCATTACCATTTTTACATTGTTAATTAAGATTATGTCACATGTATATGTGAATATACGTGTGTGTGTGTGTGTGTGTGTATACATATGGCTCTGCATGTATCTTTCCACATTTTACTTTGGAACAGCAAGAGTTTAGTCATTTGTCTTTATTTTGAGAGTACAACTCAATTATTTACTGAAGTGATTCTCTCATTTCTGTGTTCAGAGTAATGTGCTTGTATAGGCCATAAGCCACTTTTCTCTCTTGAATGATAATCACGTTCTTGAAATCACAGAGGTCGAAGATTAAGATGTCATATTTTTTAAGGATTTTTTTCAAATCTTGATACTTTTTCCCTCTTAGTTTCTCAAGTGGCCAGATAGGCATAGGTGTTGGTTACCTAACCC
Organism: Ctenodactylus gundi; assembly: GCA_004027205.1. Taxonomy (NCBI): domain Eukaryota; kingdom Metazoa; phylum Chordata; class Mammalia; order Rodentia; family Ctenodactylidae; genus Ctenodactylus; species Ctenodactylus gundi. Next base: position 99,354 of record PVKB01001359.1, on the reverse strand, counting down.
TTACCTGTTTCGCACATCCCTATACCAGGAACTGGCATAGTGATACTAAGGATGCCCAAAGTTCCCTGTGTATTAAAATGTAGAGTTGGGACAGGTGCCAGACATAATGTGGGAATGACCGGTTGCACTGTATGAAGACTAGTACTTTAAGTAGCAATCTCAGGAAAAAAAAAATAAATCACACACATTCTCTTGAAAAGTTTCCTTTTCTAGTTCTGAAATAAATGATACTTGTGAGTAGTGATTGGGATATGTGATTAAGTCGGAGTCCTCAATACTGTGGTACAGTAGGGTGAGGAGTACTTTCTAAGGTTTCTTAGAGTTTAATTGACAGATTATGTCGCTCACTTGACTTCATGATATTCGTCATTTCCATCACGAACTAGAAAGGCCCTATCCCACTCCTACTAGAATTTAGTAGGCGCTTGTGCACAGTTGATGTTTCAAGAGAATTGGATTCCAGTTACAGCTTTGAGTGTAGCTCTGTAGCCTAATAGCTTGTCATGTATCCTGGACTTTGACTTCCTTATCTGTAAGGTAAATTAAAGGGTTGGAGTAGTTGATTTTTATTGCTGTAAGTTCTTGGTGTGTGTGTGTGTGTGTGTGTGTGTGTGTGTGTGTGTGTGTGTTTATATGCATGTGTGCACATGTGTGCCTGCTGTTGCTAATGCTCCCCCCACCTTCGGACTTGAGGTAGAGCCAACTCCCTTCACTCTATGCTGCATTTTTAGTTTTGCTTCTGAAGCAGGGTCTCACTAAGTTGCCCATGCTGGGCTTGAACTTGTGATCCCTCAGCCTCAGCCCCCCCAGAGTGCTGGGCTTACAGATCTGTGCCACAGGACCTGGCTTACTGCTGCTTTGGTTTCATCATTTATGGTAACTAAGTGCCATGCTTTAGAGGTTATTTTGAGATGGGAAGTAGCATCCAGAGCGGAGGTCATCTGCCCTCGGGTACCTTTGGGAGCGTATGTGGGGTCGTGGGTCCAGGCAGTTTGCTTGAATAGCGGCAGGTATTTAAGACGAACGTTGCAGATATGGCGTCTGCCCTTTGATGGAAACATGTTTAGTGTTTTTATGGCGGAGTTGTTAGTGAGCCTAAATACATTTAGGTATATTCACATTTCTCCCTTAAGCGATGTTGTTACAGTCTTTGAGGCTTTGAATTTGCTATTGTTATCTTACTAGAGTACATCTGTTTTATTACTGATGCCAGCTTTTGCCTCTTATTTCTAGTTACCTGTTTGCACATCTCTTTTTGGACAACTTAATATGTTGAACTGTATGTCTTTTGTAGCCATAATTAAAGATGTGGTCATGAAAATGGATGTCTAATGTGAACATCTTTATTAAGTTCCTTCAATATTTGATTAAATTAATTGAGGTTACAAATTCACAAACTTTTTTCTTCCCTAATTACATTTTGAGACTATTTGGGAAATATTTATGTATTATCTTCTGATTATAGGTAACAATAGGGTTAACAGTGGGACAGTTGGCTAGTTTATTGGCTCATTGATTATTTAAATAATCTTGCTGTTTTGAGTTATATGTTTTTTTTAACAGATACCTTGCTAATACTAAGCAAGCCAACCTTTTTTTGTGTGTGTGACAGGGCCTAACTCTAGCTCAGGCTGGTCCTGAACTCACTGTGGAACCCAGGCTGGCCTTGTACTCACGGCAATCCTCCTGCCTCAGCTTCCTGAGTGCTGGGATTACAGGCATACACCACGATGCATGGCTTATGTGGTGCTGGAGAGTCAAATTTAAGGACATAGCACTTGACCTAGTGCAGCACTTTGCTAGGCAAGAGCTTTAACCACTGAGCCATTCTTCCAGCCCCTAGCAAGCCAATCTTAAGTACTGAAATTGAAAAAAAAAAAAAAAAGATGTGAGTAGTTCTGTGTTTTTTTTTTTTTTTTTTTTTTATGGATTCTTAACCTGTAGTCCAGGCCATTTCTGAGCACACTGTGCAGCTGAGTCTGACCTTGAACTCACTGCAATCCACCTGCCTCAGGCTCTTGAGTGCTGGGGTTACAGACCCGTGGCACCTCACCCAGCTAATCTTTTTGTGGTACTCCAGAATGGAAGGAGCCCAGTAGCACATAGTAGGTGGGCACTTTAACCACTGAGTCCTCAAGTCCCGGCCTCAACATGTGCTCGTTTCAACACTTCTTTGTAAATGTGTGAATGAAGATGCAGATTGTACAAGAGTTCAGAATTAAGTCATTTTAATAAATTTTTAAAAACTAGGTTTGGTAACTCATTATGTGCTTTTTTTTGGTTCTTTAAGTCTAATGTCTTGATATGATTTATAAGTATTTGAGCTTTTTTTTTTAGAAATGCTATGCATTTTAAGTATCATGCTTGCTTTTTGCCCCTTTTTGAGTTTGTATTTAGTGTTAGCAAATATTATTTTGGAAAAGGCGGGCAGTTTTCAAAGCAGGAGGTGAGATAGTTTCATTTTATTGAATTGCCATTTACTTTACCATGGAGGTAGATAACTTTTAATGCTTTTATTACACATTCAGTCAATTACAACTTTAATCAGGAGGCTGTAGTTTCTGCTTATTTTTATCTTTGATACAAACATTTCAGTAACTATATCAAGTTAGTTATAACTAGTGTGTAGCAATTAACTGTTGTGCACTTTTGGTTAGTTCTGTTGAAAATATAAATATTTTCAAATATATAGCTATATGCTGTCCCTTTTATGTTTATTTTCATGTATTCCCATATATTTTACTTTCACTTTGTTTTACAGGTGGTTAGGAGTATTAAAGGAGAAAAAAATTTTTTTATTTGTTTTTCTTTTTTTTTTTTTTTTGGACAGGATTTCACTTTGTATTCCAGGCTAGTCCCAAATTTGTTATGTAGCCCATGCTGGCCTCAGACTCCTGGCAATCCTCCTGCCTCAGCCTCTCAGTGTTGGGATTACAGCCATGTGCCACTGTGCCCAGTTTATGTGGTGTAGGGGAATCGAACTCTGCCTTGTGCTTGCTTGGCATTCATTTTAACTGCTGAGCTATTCCTCCAGTCCCAAAATACCATATTTTAAGAGTTTGCTAATACTTTGTTAGAGAACAACTGTGTTTAAAAAGAACTTTACCATAATAGAAGGAATTAAGAACAAAGATAAGAATCACTGCAGTTATTCTGTATTCTTAATTTTTTTCTTTAATTTCATCTTTTTTGAGACAGGGTCTCACTCTGTTTTCCAAGCTGGTATTGAACTCACTGTGTAATTAGGCTGGCCTCAGACTTAGGGCAGTCCTCCTGCCTCAGTCTCTCCAGTGCCAGATCACAGGCATGTATGCCATACCCAGTTATGTGCTGTAGGGAGATCAAACCCAGGGCCTCTAGCTTCCCTGCCCTGGGCACTAATCACTGAGCTGTGCCACAGTCCCTGAGCCTCCTTTGCATTGTTCTCACATCCCCGCAGGGCTCCAGCCTCCCTCCCCCCGACTTGACTTTTTTTTGAGTCAAGATCTCTAAGTCGCCCACACTGGTTCCCATAATGGCCCAGATTACAAGTGTGCATCACCACACCCAGCTTGCTTCAAAAAACATTTTTTTTAAATGCAGACATGTTGAGATTTACTAATCTGTGTGTCCATAGCCACTTCATAAAATTATGGCTTCATAGTGTCTAATGTAATGAATTAACAAAAAAATTTTAAACTCCACCTTTTTAAACTCAGTGTCTTCAAGTTATTTCATGAGATTTTCTTCCTCTTTGGTTACAATAGTGCAGATTAGGTAATTTATATCTATGTACTATAGTTACTTTGGTTATGATTATTGAGTTTGCAAATAAATATTGGATATTCCAGAAGACTTATTAGCTCTTGATTTTTACTTTTTAATTTTAAAATACAGTGATATATATAGATGTGTCCTATCATTTGTAATTTCCAAAAAAAAATAAAATTTTAGATATACAAATAGGTCAAATTTTTCTTCATAAGGAAACTTGAAGTTAGATAACATGCCTTCTGAAAGGTTCTTAGGAAGGTTTAAACAGAGTTATTTGATTTAGTTTGAAGTATTTCATAGCATCAAAAGATGTAGCTCACAATTTTCCTAAGTTACCAGTATTAGTGCTTCTTTAATAACTAGGTTAGCTTGATCTAAGTTAAGTTTCTGTGTTCTCACAGATTTAGGGTTTGGCAGAAAGTTGGGCATTAATTAGGCCAGTATTGCCTATCCATTATTTCTCTTCAGTTTGCAAAATATTTTGAATTTTTAAAAATCAATGATTGCTTGGTGGTTAAATAGAATTTAATAGGGAAACAAGTTTCTCTTGTTTTAGATGAAAAGTACAGACCCAAGTAAATGAAAATGCCACTTGGAAGAGGGTAGGAAAAGGGGGAAGGGGCCCCAGGAGCCACAGGAGCCGAAGGGAAATAGCACTTTTATTTGGTTCAGTTGGTATTTGTTTCATGCAGAATATACTGTGCTTCTTGCATAGCTGAGTTGCATATGAATCTTAGGTTCTTTCATTTAAGATTTTATAAGAACCTAGACAAACCTTAGAATAAAGAAAAGCTGATCTTGTAGGCTTGTGCATTCTAGGACAGTGGGACGACTGTCTTTTGGGGGAGCTGTGTGCCAACCGTGACCTGTGTCATAGTTAACTGTGGCTGGAGGAAGTTTATTCTATTCCTTCTTTAGCAAGGGCATACTTGAAGGCGTTCGCACCAGGCTTGTTCATTTCAACTGGCATTTGAGTCATTGAATAGTTCCTTGTTTTTGTACTAGAATTATACTTTGAGGTACAAATGCTTCAGGCCCTTGGTACTGAGTTTAAACCCCAGAGGTCACTCTTTACTTTTAAAGGTTGTTTTTACATTTCTGAAATTTCTTAAGTTCTGTTTCATACACATTGAACTAATTACCCTCTTTATACTTGTTGGTTTTTAAAAATAGTTTTGTGCAGCCTTAAACATAGTTACTTCTTTTGGAAAAATTAGGAAATGGTGAAAAAAAAAAATAAAGGTCAATAAATCCTGTAACCCACCAGTTTTAGTGTGTAGTCTCTGTGCTTCTTTTTCACAAAATGATAATTTGAAAAAAATTAAATTCTTGTAAATGTTCTAATTTTTTTAAAATACCACGTTAAATGTTTCATAGTAAAGGTGGGAACCATATTATACCATATCTGGCACATGGTAAGTATATATACACACATACATATGTAAAGAATATATATACATATATATTAAGAATATATATATATGTGATTATTGCCAGGTTCAAAATACAAACTGCTATTGACAACATTGAGTCCTTGTTAGTGAAGAAGATATTACATACAGGGTGTAGTTTTAAATAATTTGTTTTATCTATTTTGAGGACTAAAGAACGCTATTGAGAATTTACTGAAATAGGGCTGTTCTTAGAACCTCATTACTGGTCTGCTTCAAAACTTCACAACAGGCTTACCTTTTACAACTCTGGATCTGCCACCTCACATTCAGTATTTTGAAGTTAATAACTATTCATGCCTCACTTGTGATGATCTCACAGTGATATTCTGTGTTACTAGTATAAAATCTTGTTTCACTTAGTATAAATTTAGTTTGTTCATTGTTGTATTTTCATTATCTCCTTATACAACAGCTTTGTGAGTATAGAACAGGATTCTTTTGAATTCTTTTGGTAATTTTTCTCTATCTTACATGGGCTTAGTCATATTAGATGCTTGGACTTTGTACAGACAGCTCCATTTGTCTTTCCTTTAGTTGGCTTTATAAATTCACGTACGTCATTCCTCATTCCTCGTACCGTGGGCTAGTGCTGGCAAACTGGTTAAGGTGTTGATTTTTTTTTTCCCCCTTTTAGTGGTTACTGATTTATGAGGATGACCTGCCTAGGCTTACAGAGAAGGAGTCAAGATTTAGCATTAGAAGCAGCTGTGTCCCTCACATGCAGAAAGCACCCCGATCTTCTCTGCTTCTCAGGTTGGGGGGCTTAAGACAACTCACTTAATTTTTGAGGTTTAAGTGAGCTATTAGATGTAATTTGCTTACATTTTTGCTGGTAAGGCAATTCATTGATCCATTCATTGCTCTTATAATGATAGGTATGCCAGTGAATTGTTAATCCTAAATCCAGATAAAGAAAAAAAAAAAAAACAAAGAAAATGGAAAGACTGTCTATGTTTTAGAACAATTGTGAAGAAACGGTATTGCATATACAGTCTTAAAGGTGCATCCGTAAATATAAGGAGAGAAAAATAACCGATATTGATACTAAATGAATGTTGGGGGCCTGTATCTCAGGGAAGAGGCTGTGGTTTGGATCTCCCCTCACCTGTTACAGACACATAAATTTAAAACAAAACTTGTAGAAACATTGCATTCAGTATGTAAAGTATATATTCTTTGTGTTTTAATCTCTCTGAAGAGTCTCTTATATGTATGTTGTTTTACCTAATTAATAGGTGTTGATTTGATAATTTTCAATACCCAAAAATGATCCCCTTTAAAAGGAGAGCTTATTCATGAAAGCCTTCATTAATAATATTAATGATTCTGACTTGGGATTCAGAACTTGGAATCATTTCTCAACAAAACATGAAAACATGGTTTAGCAGAGCTTTGCCCTGGGAATGACTCTTCAAGGCTGAAGAAATCCCTTGGCTTTGAAACAAGATGCTTAAAACCTGATTATAAACTTAAAAAATGTAAGTTTTAGTAAGTGTGCAAGTCGGAAAGCTTCCTCAGCTAATTTTAAAGTCGTTGCAACAATTTTAATAGAGTTGATAGACATATATTTTTAATTAAAATGATTTAAAAGGCAATCTAAGTAATAAAAAAAGAAGTTGACAGTTGCTGCATAAACAGCTTTCCCTTTAGTCATTAACTTATGACCTAAACCCAAGGAATGTAATTATGTAGAATTTCCACCCTAAAGCTTTTAAAATAATGTCATTTATAAATACTTAGAAATATTAATTTGTGTCCACTGGAATAGAAATTGTTAAGCAGCTACTAAGATTAAGTGAAACAAAGGTAAGTACTTGGAAGGGAATGTGTATGTTCCCATTTCTGCTAGAGTAACAAGTGAAGTAATGAAACGAACCATCTAGAGCTCTAGTGACAGTGTGAGCACTCTAGGTAGCAAAGTCGTGTCGTTTTCAGGATTGATGCTCATTAGTAGATTTTAACTATTCTTACCATGAAAACAACAACAAAAAGAGTAATTATGTGACATGACAGGTACATTCATCTACTTTGCTAAAGTAACCCTTTTATCTCTATGTATCTTAAAACATTTTATAATTTTAAATATACACAATAAAATTATTTTTTAAGTATAAGCTATAGCAGGAAAAAATAAGTCTAGTAACCTAACTTTCAAAGGATTGCTGGTTACTTCCATTTTATTTAACTATTTTGTATATCTTAAAAGTACAGATTTTAAATCCATCTTTGTAGAAATTTACAGATTAAATTTTATTTCTGATGACTAAATTCTTTAAAGTTCTCTGGTCATTTTTGTTCAGTTTACACCGTATTTATTTTCACACATCGTTTGTATGTGTGATTAAAAAAAATTCCAGTCCCATCTTGGTGGTGCAGACCTATATTCCCTGCACTCTGGGAAGCTGAGGCAGATGGATTTCAAGTTTTAACCCAGCTCTGGCAACTTAGTGACTTATAAGACCCTGTCTTAAAAGCAAAAATAAGAAGTGGGCTGGGGATGTAGCTCAGTCTGAAGGCCTTGGATTCCATCCTCAGTACCCTTAGCCCCCCACTCCACACATACAAATCCAAGCACAGCTATGAATGTATCTGAAATACTTTAAACATTTTTTAGGCATTTTAGGTATTAGGACTTATGTTTTTCCTCTGTTTGGACATCAGTGATGTTCTTTTGTATAATTTATGCAATCCTTTTTTCAAAGCTGTATGGTATGTACCATCAGATTAAACTTGATCTCTTTCTCTCCTGGTTTTATGGAATGTGTTAGGGTTTTCCAGATAGCCAAGAGTTGGGAATACAGCAAAACAATCCCCTCCCCCTGCCTCCCCAATGTGGCCGCTGCGTTTCACTGATGTGAGAGGTTCTCTGGTGACATTTACAGGCTATGCCTTACGGCACCTGACAGACATTTTAGCATGATTATGTGAAGCCAGACTGAGACTGAATCCCACTAAAGAACATTCTTAGGGCTTGATCACGAGGCTGTGATGCTACTGTGAGATGATGGAGCCTGTAAGAGGTGGGCCATAGAGGAAGCAGTCAGGTCAGGGTGGGTGTGCCTCTCAGGGGACATTGGTCCCTGGCTTCTCCTCCTCTTTCCCACTTGAGCAGCCACCTTTGCCATGTGTGCTCCTACTATGATGTGCCTCTCACCACAGGTCCAGGAACAGTGGGGGCTACTCTGCCATGGACTGACACCTCCAAACTGAGCCAAAATGTGCCGTTTATCTTGATTATCTTATTTTATTAATTAATCCTAACACAAGAACAGAATTTAATGTCTCAAAAATTAGAAGCGTTGTGGATGTAGGTCTCTCTAAGACCCTGGTTCACTCCCTGGTACTGCAAAAAAAAAAAAAAAAAAAATACAGTATGATTGTGTGACCTGGTGTATCAGAAAAGAGGGTGGGAATTGCAAGTTTTTTTTTCCACCATTTTACAAATTACAAGTATTTTTTGAATTGGAATACCTGAGGAATCAGATTTTATGGAAAGCCTTGTCATTAGAGTGCCTATTAGACAAGGAAAAGAGGAAAATACCAGGAAGAAAGATGATTTGGAAAAGTTAATTTTTTAGCAGATTTAGTAAGTAGTATAACTTTGCCTTAGACATTACTATGTTGAAAGCATGTTGCTCTACTTTTTGGTTGATGGGAATAGTGGTCTTTCCTGTCCCAAAACAGTACTCACTAGCCGTATCAGTTATTTGTGGTCAGCAGTAGAAATTCGTTACTCTTGGAAACCTTTTACTTACCTTTTGACAATTTACTTGAGCATCTAATACTGTACCCAATAAACTGAATAAACACGCTGAGGGAGAACAACATCAGTACCTATGTAATTAACATGTAGACATTGATGACTCCTTTTGGAAAGTATTTCCGTGGTCTGTACTTTCACCTCTATTTGTCGAATTGCACATTGGTTTTTCATTCCCCTTCAGATGAGTTACTTCACTGTATGCATATCTAAAAATCAGCTTCCATAGTGACATCTGGTGGTGCTTTTGAAATCTTAGCGAATATGTTTGGAATGATAAATATTTTTACTTAATAGCTTTACATATCCAACTTCTGTCAAATTTTTTAGCTTATGAAGTTGTTTTGAAAATGTCCTCATTGTATTCCTAAGCTTAGGGAGTCACGCTTTTCTAATACTTCACTAAAGCAGAGGAATGAGTCCTGATAACACTACGGAGCGGTGTGTATAGCAAGCGTGTCTGCACCTGCCTCCCGTGCTGAAAATACATACATCACAGTATTTCCACCTGGTCTCACTGCGTTTGCACTGTAGCCTGTTCCTGCGATTGATGTTACTTCTCTCTCTCCTTGGTGACGTTGATCTTTGTGTCTAGCTGGAGGGAACTCTGTGACCGCCTGGGCTTACCTGTCTTGTACTCTACTTACATGCTGTTATTGCCTCTCAGAAAGTGGAAGAGGAAATAGCCCTGAGGAGCACAGGTGGCAGGGCAAGTCGCGGAAGATGGGCAAATTGAGGGAGTTTGTAGATGGATGTTTAGATGCAACCAAAAAGATGAAATATTCTCTTGCATATGTGTTAAAGAAGAAATATTTATAGAATTTAGTTTTGGTTTTTATTTTCCTCTGTGTTGAAGTTAACTACTTAGAATTTTTCAAAACATCCTCTGTGCTTTTTAATGAATTAAAGTAACTACTGAAGTTAGAGAAGAAATCCATCTGTGATCTGTAAATGCTCCTGTGGCTTTAGCCAGGGATGGTAGAAGTATATACAGAATAAAATGCAGAAGTAGAGATCTTCCATGAATTAAAGAATAAATACTAAGGCATAGGTCATCTCAGAAACCGGAAATCTTGTAGTGGTTGATGAATCCTTGGTTCAGGGGGTATATCAGTTTTGATTGTAATCTCTGTACGGTCTATGAATTCATAAGGTGAAGCACTGGGCATCTTGCCCAGTAGATTTCTTAGACCGTCCTCTCTTTCTACTATATTTGAGTAGAACCGTTTGTTCTCGCATATTTAACCTTTAGTAGTATCTGGGGTTTACTTGGAACTCTGAAAACGTAAATGTTCAGACGGTGTCCAGTGCTCATGTAAAGAAGTGCTTGGCTGCCTCTCTCTTGCCCCCAAAATTCACGCAGAGGCACTTCTTGGCAGAAGTCACCTGCAGACTGCACTCTTACCAGACCTGACTAGAAATAGAACATGGTGGGGAATAAATAGATGTTTTTATATATAATTGTAAATCTCTCCACATAATTTGCCTTTCACATGTTTTTCACTTCGCCTTAAGACTAAAGTCTATGTCATATACGAAGGGATGGAATGTGAAGTTTGACGTTACATTTTGTTTATTCTACTTTGCCAAGGTGACAGTGGGACTTGACAGAGAATTTTGCTAACACTGAATCAAGAGATTCTACGTATCTGAACTTCGCTCTGTCATTTCTTAGGGCCTTGGGAAAGTTCTTCATCTTTCAGTTTTTTAATTGATGACATGGGAATAATGGCACCCCATGTGTACACAGGTTGGAAATAAAGTTTTAAGTAAGATAATGTATGTAAGTCACCTATAGTGCCTGACACATAGTAAGCATGGAGTAAACTTTCTATAGACAGAATTCTTTTAAATGCCTGTAGTCACATTTAGAGGGACACCATTTAAAGGAAAAAGATAGCACCAGAAGCATTTGAAGACCAGCCAGAAAAAACGAGTAACCTTGTCATGTCTCCGTGTTTGAAAATTCTTCTTCACTTGTCATAAAGAAGTGGCAGAACACAAGAAGATGGTATGTACGTTAGTTGTTCTAGTTTGTGGCCCTCTCGGAGACAACATGTTGTATCCCTTGGTTTCCTTTGTGTTAGATCAGGCTGTGATGAATAAGAAATTAGAGAAGATTTTTTTCAGACAACAATAAATTAATTTCACAGATATGAGAAGATTGCAGGTGTGAAGATGATGTTTTGGAAGTGTGTTTATTTTCCTCTTACTTGCCACCTGGGCCAATCAGCTCCTTTTTCTTTAATTTTGAGGTTTGCTTTCTGTATTTTAAAAATTATTAAAGATCCTTTTAGAAGATTAATGAGAATCAACTATAATTACTGTGCTTTTTATTGGACATAAATATTCATCTTATGATGCGTCATCTCACCTTTAGTTATTTAGTTAAAGTAGATACTGTTCTCATCACAAAAAATGGTAAGTACATGAGGCAATGCATGTTTTAATTAGTTTGAGCCATTCCACAGTTTATGCACGTTTAAAAATGTCATGTGTACAATAAATACATGATTTTTATTTGTCAGTTAACCAAATTCTAAATAATAAGATTTTTGATTGAGATAATAGTGTTTCATTGCTGAACATAGATGAAATTGGTTCTGTTTTTCTTGTGTTTTACAATAAATGGGAAACGTGAATGATTTCCAGGGTAGATGGTTTATGAAGTTCAACCTGAGCTGTGGAGTTGAACACTAAGCATGTCATTATTTCAGAATGATCAGTGCATGAAAGAAAAATCATGCTGTATTTTGAGAGGCAAAGAACAGAATTATACTATTGAAACCAAAAAGGAACTTGCCTGGGAGAAAAATATACTATTTCTAGTTTAACCATTCTGAGAGGAGGTTAATCCTGGGATTAAAGTTTTGATAGATTTTAGTAACTGAACTAAAATTATACAGATGCTCTAACCCTCTACATAATTGGGACTTCATCCCTTTTGGATTGACTTAATAAATGTGACCTAGCTTGGGTATCAATTGAGGGCTTTTCATGCCAGCCCTCACTAAAATATGCAGTTTAGTTCATTTAATTAATATTTATTGTACTTCATACAGGGTGTAAGAATTGCTGCTATTTGAGAAGGATATTTCTTTCTGCAGTTTGCAGTGCAGCCGGAGAACTTACATACTTACAGCACATGTTCCATTTGCTCAAGGTGATGAGGGGAAATGGAAGAACCAGCACACAGAGCCCTGAGCAGCCCCTCATTCTGGAGTTTACTCTGTTTTCTTACCTGCGTGCAAAGGGCTGTGTGTGCCAGACTAAGGTGTCTGAAAGAATGTTGTTTCCAGCTCTTGCCTCTACTCTGGAAGAGGTCAGATGAAGGCTGTGTTTTGAGCAGAGGACATTAGACTGGTGACTCAATGTGAAAGGTTAACACCTCCCACCTGGCCATATTTTGCATCTCTGGAAATAGAAAGCATTGAGCCACTAGATAATCTCTTAGTACTCTTGTCATAGGACTGTTTTGAGCAAGTTTTAAAAAGTGTTCCACATAGTAGTTGACAATCCTAGTAATAAATACTGTGTTATGTGTCATGTGTTACAATCATTATAATGCATCGGTTCATTATTAGCTCCATTCTATAGGAAAGGATACAGAGGCATCAAGATACCAACTAGTAAATGATACATAGTTTCTCAGGGATCAAAGTTACTTTTAGATTGACATTTTCTCAATGTAGCCTTATTTTTTCTGTCCTAACACACGGCTTCGTGTTTTTCTTCTTTCTCTAGGTGTCATAGAGACTTCAGATCGACTGGACCGTGAGTCGACATCCCATTACTGGCTAACAGTCTACGCGACCGATCAGGGTGTCGTACCTCTTTCATCGTTTATCGAGGTCTATATAGAGGTTGAAGATGTCAATGATAATGCACCACAGACTTCAGAGCCTGTTTATTATCCGGAAATAATGGAAAATTCTCCTAAGGATGTTCCTGTGGTTCAGATTGAGGCATTTGATCCAGATTCTAGCTCTAATGACAAGTTGATATACAAAATTACAAGTGGAAATCCACAAGGATTCTTTTTAATACATCCCAAAACAGGTATGTGTTACTACTCTTTGAAATCTATGTGCTTACTCCTGGTGCAGGGAAAATTAAGAAAAGTAATTGTCTGTTTTTTAATGTATCTGTTTTGTGGTTTTCTTTGCTTTTGGTAAGTTATTCAAGATAAGTCTTTATTTCCTGATGAAAATTTAGTTCAGATGGTCCTCTTTGCACTCCATGAGTTTGCTTTTTCAAAAAGCAGTTTTATGATTTTGCTTGTGAGTAGAGTTTCACTTTCAAATTAAAAAGCAAATATTGTAATTTCAGTAGTAATATTGTACAGGGCAGGTGGCACAGCCCTGTGTATTTCCATCATTCTGGGAGGCTGAGACAGGAAGGTCACAAGTTTGAGCCTATCCTGGGCAATTTAGTGAAACCCTGTCTCAATATCAGAATTAAAAATGGACTGGGGTTTTAGCTCAGTATAAAGCCCCTGGGCTCAATTCCCAGTGCTACAGGAAAAAAAAAAAATAATTCTTAAATGAGTAAAATACCTCAAACTTATACCAAATTCTGCTGTTAAATATTTGAATTTTTATAACTGCTTTTTGTAAAGGATATTAGAATTTATTTGACAGTTCGCTGGTTTTTAAATATTGTTAAATATTTTCCCTTAGAACAGTGCTGTAATTCTGTAGTTAGAAAGAAATCAGGATCAACTGTTCTCAAATTAGAAGAGCTTTCTAGAACTAATAACCTCAAGTCTTTTCCTCCTTTTTGTCCTACTCAATGCCTTTGGCTCCCTTGCTTCCTAAAAGGTAACTCTTGATCCCCCACTCCTTTTCCAAAAACCCTTGTAAACTTGTAATCGTTTGTATTCTTTGGTAGTGCATTTTGTTTTTCCTTAGTTCTTAGATCTCCTTCGTGTTGTTTCTCAAAGGTGTTCAGCAAAGTGAAAACTTATCTGCTTTCTGTGTTACGAAAACTTCACATGTGAATATAGAGCACTTTGATGTATTGATTAGTTAAAAGTAGTAATGACCATGTGTCATTGAGAGGACGATTTATTTGTAAGGAAATAACTGCTTGTGAGAAAAGTAACTGACCTCAAGCAGAATTGTTGTGCAGTTATTCAATATGTGCTGGTAGAATCTAATATTTGAAGAGTGAGATGTATTTAGTAATTTATACACCTCTGTCTTTCCTTTGCTTATTAGGTCGTACCTTATTCATATACTTTTCATATACTGGGTATATACTTGAAGTGTCAGGGAAATAATAAACAAAAAACAGAATTAAGGAAGAAGCCTCAGCTTCCTTTCTTACTGTGGTGTCATTCTTACTGTGTTTTCTGTCGTTTAATCTGAAGGGAAGCAGTTTCAAGGTGGGAAGAAGCCCAATTTAAGATCTGTGTAACAAAGGCTTATCAAAGTAATCGATATAAATCACCTCTGTTTTTTGTTTCTTGAAGACTGTTGCAGGGTCATGTGTGGGTGTACACTCCTGTAATCTCACCTGCTCCAGAGACCGAGGTAGAAGGGTACCAAGTTAAAGACCAGTGTCAGCAACTTAGTGAGACTCTGCCTAGAGTTAAAATAAAAAAATACTGGGGATTATAGCTCAGTGCTCCTTGGGTTTTGCCGCAATATCAGGTGGTTGCATACTATCAGGGTTTTGTTTATTTGTTTTAGCATTGCTAGTAGAGTGCAGGACCATGAGCCCATTAAAAAGGACTAGTTTTAAGGCAAGAACATAAGAACATACCAAGTTGGAAACCACTCCTGTAAATACTTAGAAAAGGCCTGTGCTTGCTTGTGGTTACTGTACAAGGTTGACAGCATTTACCCTGGTTTTGTGAAATAAAAGAGATCTATGAACTGAGACACTGAAATTTAAAAGGTGTTGTCAGATAGAAGAAAGTTACAATTTTCAAAAAAAAAAAAATTTGAGGAGAATTGCAGAACCCAGAAAGTACACCTGGAAGGGAGGGGTGGGGGGACTGTCACAGCTTGAGACGAAAAGAAACCTGTGGAGAATAGCCTTGAAGTGGCAGTTCACAAGTGTGTAACTACTCTTATTTTAGAAAAATATAATGAAATATACTTCAAAAATGTTGCCATGTCTTCTGTCTCTTTTAGATGAGATTATGTCTTGAAGGGACAGGCAAGCAAGGACTACATGCCCTTTGATTATTTGAGAAATATTGTGGATCTGGGCATCATTTATGTCAGGAGAAGGAAGAGAAGGAAGCTTAAGGAAATTGTATAGGTTAGAGCTGTTGCAGGGAACCTTGAAATACTGGTTCTCTCCCGGCTTCTGAGGGAATGGTATCTCTGGTCTATGGTGTGTCTTGTGCCCTGAGTGACATGGCATTGCCACTCTCCATTTTGACATCTCTGGAAAGAGGTCTACAGAAACATCTGCACTCATTCTTATTTTCAGCAAGACCAAATTCCAACCAAGAGTTCACAGCCAGCTTCTACCCCTGGGTGGGATACACATGCAGAGAACAGCAGAAAATTCATCAGTCTTTAATGCATTGCAAACTGTACGGTTAGTAAAAATGTCTGCTAATTCCACAAGCCAAACAGTGTTCAAAGATTAAAATACATATTTTAGTTTGAGCATCATGAAAGAATATATCAGTACAACTTTGCAAAATCTATTCTTCAGGGATTCTGTTCCCCTGCCTCAGTAATTGCAAAATATAGGCAGGCCTGTAGGGTCCACAGCACAGATGTGTTCCTTCCTTTAAAGCAGACTTGTTTGTATAACAGGTTGGTTAGTTAAGATGGAGGCTGGATTTCCACAGTGTGATAAAAGAATTCTTGGGATTCACTCGCCCATAACACCACTTGAAGCCCCTAAATCATGTTATTTAATAATTAGTGACTGAGTGAGAAAGTCACTGGGCTGGAATTAAGAGATGCAGGCCATAGTAAGGATCTCTGTATCTCTGTGGGACCTTGGTTAAAACAGGCTTTAGTGATTCGCCGGGAACATTTTCACACCTGTGAAGGCCTCTCTGTATGCAGAGTACTCACAGTCGTTTTTTGGAAGTTTTCCGAGTCCCTTTCTTTTACATGGATTGACAGTTTTCTATTAATGTAGGAGAAAATGAGGATCTTACATAAGCTAATTTGTGCACTTCTTTTAATAAACAAACGATAAATGATATAGATCTGCTTACTTATAGTGATAAAAGATAAATTTGGAATCCTGGTGATCAAGCCCAGCAGACAAGAGAGAACCTAAATTCATCAGGAAATTGTGTGTGCATCCAGCATGCTGGGCTCCTGCTGGGTGCACAGCACCTTAGGAGATGCTTTGAGAGTGGGTGGTCTGCCAGCATGAAATGGCAGAGGAAATAGGTGGGTACAGGATAGCTTGGCACAGGAAGTGGGAAAGACTGACTTTTCAGAGAGATTAGGAGGAATAAGTTCTCTCAGAAAAGTTACTGGGCTGAGTTTAAGGGCGATAAAAGTAGATATATGGAAGAGTGGTAGAGGATATGCATCTTGTGAGGGGCCTATTTGAAGGGTTGTATTAGAAACCAAGATAAAAGGTGTGTGGGAGCGTGGTGGTACTTGATTACCTGCCTAAGGGTAAAGAAGGTATTTATTACTTTTATGTATGTATAATGACTTTTTTCTGAGATTCTGCATATGTTTTCTTAGAACATTTTGTATATACATTACCTCATTAGAAGTCATTATAGAAAGGAGAAAAGCATCTGTCTCCTCAGTGCTGTCTCTGATTTTGCCATGTATGACAAGGTGTTTTTAAACATAAAAACAGCCTTCCCAGATCCCAGTTAAGTGACTTTTCTGAATTTGGTGCTCCAGGTGACACAGGTGAGTGTTGTGATGTTTTTAATGTATAGTGCAAGTTTTTGTGCTTAATTACAGAGTCAGTAGTTATATCTCTGTGTCTTAGATATTTCTTATTGTACTGTTTATAAGTAAGATGCTAACTTTATTTTCTTTAGGAGTACACAGGCAAAAGACTTGATCTGTCTTTTTTGATACCACTCACTGTTCACAGCATAAATGTTTGTAGCTTTTTTGGCTTATATTATATTAGTTAGGACATAATTGGCTTCTGTTAGCATAAATTGTGCTTTAGCTGAAGGCAGGAGAGAGACAGAATCATACAATGTTATGTTGTTTGGGGCCTTGACAGCCCAGGCTCCCGCAAACAAAGTGCCGCTGCTTTATGGTATGTCAAGGACATAGAAAAAGACAGCGGCAGACAAAAGGGGCCTGTATGAGCTTCACACATTTGACTAGCCACAAGAAACCACAGGAATTTGATACAGCTCTTGCAGAGTCTTTTTAGTAAAAGTTAACAATTCCAACCTTTAGGATTGATAACTTAAAACCCAGCATTTTTTTTTTTTTAAGACAGGGTCTCTCTCTGTAGCCTAGGCTGGTCCTGAGCTCACTACGTAGCCCTGGCTGGCGTCAGACTCAGAGCAGTGTCTTCCTTCCTCAGCTTCCCAAGTGCTGGGATTGCAGGGGTTCACTACCTTCACTACCAGGCATATGTGGTTATGCTGTAGGAAAACTCACTGACTTTTTCTCTTACTTGAATGTTTGGTATTTTCAAGGTACAAAGCATGTAATGCTTTTTAGTTTTTTTAAAAAAATAATGCTTTATTCAGCTATAATTAACAGTAAATTGCAAGTGTATGAAATCTGCAGTTTAACGTTTTGATATATTTATACACCTTCAAAGCCATCATCACAGTCAAGCAAATGAACATAGGCATCACTTGCAAAAACTTCCTTGTGGTTTGTTTTTTTCTCTCCTACTACTTCTTGTCCTGTCTCTAGGCCATCACTGATCTGGTTTCTGTCCATTATATGTGTTAGGTGCTTTAGAAAATTCCTTTATTATAGTTATTGGTGCCACATTATTGTAGCACTGTATATGCCTATACTCTGTGTTCCCCTGTAGACTTCACTGATCCACTAATTTGTATAGTGAATAGTTACTTTTTATCTCTTCATAATTGATGGACATCTTCGTGTTTGGGAACAGATACACTGAGAATTTTATTTTATGGTTAAAATTAATTGAAAGTGGACTATAGTAAAAGTGTGTGCTCACGTGTGTGTGCATGTACATCTCAAAGGGTTTGGTTGCATTGAAAGCTCTTTCAGCTATTTCTGTCTCCTAGTGATTTTAAATGGTATAAATATTATTTTGAGGCTGTTTTGGTCTGACTTTATAACTTTTTCTTTAAAATATCATGTATTTTAGAAGGGCATCTTTAAGTCTCTTCTCAGTGATGGTTAGGAGTAAGTTACACTGTTAGACTCCTATGGCTCTTGTAGGGTCTTTCTCCTTAGACTGATTTCTCTCAGGCTATCTTTGAGAGTGGAATTTGAAAAAAAAAAAAAAAACAAAGAGTCCACTAAACCCTGATTTTCATCATTTGCTACCTTTCTGTCAATTCACTTACCTTTTTTTATACTTATATTCCACCCTCCTGACATTTCTTAACCCTCACTCTAAACTTTAATTAGGAGTCAGAAGGACATTTCAAATGTGTCTTATTAAGCATTGTACTTTATAAGCAATTTTCATGTTCTTAATTTTTATGAGAATTCTATGACATGGATAGAGACTACAAATAACAGCCTTTTTTGAGTTTGTAATTTTTATTTTCTCAGTCTTACAAATAATTACATGACCTTAGAGAAGTTAAGGCCATATAGAAGTCCAAACCAGACAAACAGAATTTCCTAGATGCTGCATTTTGATGGGAGAGTCTAGTTGTGGAGCCAGTTTTTCTGCAACTTAGTAATAAGGAGCCCTGTTTCATATAATAGTTGCTTTTTTGGCTAATGTTATATTGTTGGTGCTTTCAGACCTAAAATCTTTCTGTTTTTAAATAACGCTAGATATTTAAACCTAGTGTTATTAAATCTACTGTAGAACTCACTGAACTGTTCCTGTAAAGGGCCTTATATATTTTCAGTTTTGTAAGCTATGCAATCTGTCGTACCTACTCCTTTTTCTCATTGCCATGTGGAAGGTGAAATACACAATATGGAAATGAATAAGCATGGCTGTGTTCAAATAAAACTTAATTTTTAGATATTGAAGTTGGAATTTGTATACTTTTCATGTATCTCAGAAGACTTTTTAAAAAATCCATTTGAAAAATGTAAAAGCCGAGTATTATTCTGGCCTCTGATATGGTGATGTATTTATTAGTAGTGATTTTTCTTTGTCAAATTATTTGATATTTTTTAGTAACAATTGGTAAAAAAAGATGACCTGTGATCTGCTTCTTAATGTCACTAAACCTCTTATTTTAAGAACAACAGAAGATTCATTATCAAGATTAAGCAAGTTGATGTTCGAGTCTTAGAAGTTAGTGGTAGATGCCTAGTTCGATCATGTCTACTTTGAGAAACAGCTGTGTCATCAGAAGGCAAATTATTTTTAAGCTTGGAGATTTTTACAGTTTTTGTGCTGATGTGTCAAAATAATTTAGAGCTACATAAACACTTACTGGTTCTTTACTATTTCCTTGAGTGTTTTTGTTGTTGTTCTGCATAGCGTTATTCATGGTAAATTACTGAATTACAATTGCCGGTGCTTTGTAAAGGAAAATAGTATGCATTGGGCTGCTTATTTACATGTGGACTAGTTTATAGGATTATGAAATTATGTTACAGGAAATGTGATTTTGATATAAAATGTGATTTGATTGTAGATAGATTTGATAGAGATGCATCGTTTACATGTAGTAATTTCTAACCCAGGTGATAAGGTCTACTCCTGTATCACTTTACAATTATTGCTTTCTAAAGGAAAGTAAATGGCATTGTATTTGCCAGGAACACTGGCTGAACAAGTTCAATAGGAAATAGCTCAGCTGCAAATGACTTCCGAGAGTTTCCGGTGACATTTGATGGGTGCAAAGAAGGGAAATGAAGGTCCAGTCACATTGCAGGGGCAGGAACTGTTGGAAAAAAGAAAGAAGTTTTGCCTATTTGTAGTTTTTACCAAGATGGCTGTTTTCTAGAAGGAATCTACAGCTTTTTCTTTGCTGTTCTCCATGCTCGTTTTTATTTTATGGTGAAGTGTTATCCCTAAGACTGAAAGAAAGCAGATTGTGTTCGGTGCCTTTTCTGTAAGTCTTGTGCTCATGATTTTTTTCCTCCTAAAAGTTGTTTTCATTAAATTCTTGGGATAAATTATATTAAAGGGAATTCTTTTTATATATTGTTGAATATTATTTGCTAAAATTATATTGAACGTTCTACATTTGGTGCCTCAGTGATTAAGATTCACTTGTCTGTGTGATGTTGGCTTTATGATGGGTTGGATACTTTGCCTTTGCGTTGTAACTGATGTTCATAGTAATTCTGAAAGCTCTTTTCTATAAATTGAGTTTATCTTTTTTGATCTTAAGTTTTACCACCATCAGTTTTCAACAAGAAACAGTAAGACGAAATTAAAACCAGAGAAGTCAGTGATACAGAGTGCAAGTTTTTCGTCATCCAGTCACTGTGTGAATTTAGGCTGGTTTGATTAGTTTTATTAGCATTTTCTGTTGAGTTCTGAAAGTTTGGACTAAATGAATTCTGAACTGCTTTCCAGCTTTGACAATCTGTGAATAGGATTCCAGTTTTGGCTCCAAGCCTAATCCTGCCGGCACCAGTACTGCGGTGACAAACAATAGCTGCTCAGATGGCCACAGCTGCCAAGAGTGCTCTTGACAGGCTGTAGTGAAATGTGGTCTTAGAACACCACCTAAATAAAGACCGTGCGTGCTACAGAGTGTCTCTGAGCTCCGAGTTGAGGAGGCTAAGTGATACTGTAGGGAAGTTGAACATTTGCTCATACTTAGAAGGCGGTCTGTGCACTTAGCATGCGGATGGGAAGAAGCAATGCCTTGCTTCCTAGTCTTTCCAGCCAGCTGCCTCTTCATGGTGCTGTGATTCTGGTCTTTCGTGTGCCTCGTGAGGATCCGATCTTGGCTTAAGTCCTTAGGGGCCAGGGCCTTTCCTTTTTCATTTATTGTATCCAATGTGGGATGACCATGATGCTGAGGATGTGCTGGCTGCTTGATATTTTTCACTTTACTCATAGATTTATAAAACTAGCAAATTTAAATCCTTTTCACCCATTAGAAGTCAAAATGTGTACAGATGAACACGGACCTTGCGTAGTTTCTGTTTATCCTCTGCCTGTGATAATCCTCCGCCCCCTGCGGGGTTCTCAAGACATCATCTGTATATTGCAGTGAACTATTGCAATTGGTTCTGAGTTGTGTTTTCATTTTACTAAAGCTGATCTGCAGGCAAGGACGTTGTGGAAAAGGTATTTACAGTCATGTGCTGCATGCAGTGCTCTAGTCACTGTCTCCTGTGTCTGTATGTCACGGTACCTTGTTTTACTTTGATACTTCACCTTAAAAATTATTCTGTTGCTCTCTATTTTTTCTACTTTTTATAGTTCATTGTAGCTTAACTTATTTAAATCTTAGCTCCTATATTTATTTTAATAATTGATGTTATTTTTTCTATTAGTAGACCTCTTATTTTTTCTTACTCTACAGGAGAGGAGTAAGAAATATGGCTATAGTAGAAAGGATAGATTTGTTAAGTGCAGAATAAACCCTTGGGAAGTTTTCCTGACTAAAGAGAATGTTTTATTGGGAGAATTTTTTGGAAAAATTTTCTTGTTACTCCCATTGTACCCTGCCTGTTGCTTGTTAAATGAACTCTTGAGAACAAAAAGAAATTGTTTTGGTTCATTCAGAATAAAGGGATCTTTTTTTGTCTTGGTTCTTAGTTGAAACAACTTTATAATTAGAGATTTTACATTTCTTATGCAAGTATTTACAGTTATTTTTAGTAAGTTACTGAAAAAGTAAGCAATCCGATTGCAGAGGGGAAAAAAGTGTAAGATAGACAGTAGATTAAGAGATAGAGTAGATAAGTACTTTGTAGCATATATTATCTATTGGTAATTTTTGAAAACCTCACAGAATTGTGTAGATTAAAGGTGTCAGTTGGGGCATCCTGCCTTGGATATCAGGCTGCAGCATTTCATAGCTGGTGTCGCTTCAGTCTTTGCTTTTGTTTTCCCAGTGTGTGTCTCAGATCTCCCTCTGCCTTTCTCTTAAAAGGCAACTTACCATTGAATTTAGAGCCCACTGGAAGTGCGATCTCATCTCCAAGTTCTTAACTTAGGTCATACGGGGGGAGGATTAGTGATGGCCCATTCCAATTCCAGTAGTCCCAGTACCTAGAGGCTAAGGCAGGAAGATGGCAGGTTCCAGCCCAGTCTAGGCAACTTAGTGAGATCCTTTATTCGGGGGGAGTATGATCACATTTGCAGGTTCTACATTGAGCATCTTTTTGGTTTGGGATCATATCCTGTCTGCCACAAAAGTTACATCCAAAAAAATGGAAAATGTGCTATTAGGTAGAAATTTATATAGCTGTTTAGAATCTTACCGCTTAAGTTAGAGACTGCATTGTATGTACGCATCATGTTTGAACAGCATTTAACAATTTGATCTGCAATTACAGTTTTGCCAAGGAACTCTGGGAAATCTTTGCGGCTTTAGTACATAGTTTAAGAGCGTGGAATCTTCAGGGAGCTTCTCTGGCCACTTCTTGGAAGTGTTTTCTGCAGTGTTAATTATGCTTCTTAAGTAGCATTTATCTCTCATACATCTGTGGTCTTGTTGTATTCTCGCCGTATTTCAAGTGCTATTTTAAAGATAGTGATTATATACTTTTTTTACTAGAATATGGCAAACAGTAATTATTACAGTTATTTTAAAAACAAAAATATTAAAATAAGAGGGAGTGGACTTTTTCTAGTAAACACCCAAACAGAATATTAGCATGGCTGCCACTCCAGCCCCCCTGGCGATCGTGATGAGAGTGCGCAAAGGGAGTCCTCCAGGGTACACACTGTGATTTGGTGGCGCTGGCCTGGGGTAGGAAGGAGAAGGCGAATTCAGCCGCTCAGACGCCACAGTTCTGCTGCACGCTTTGGAGAGGGGCCGGAGTACTTAGCTTCACAACAGGTTCTTTAGTGAGAACCCAACTCTGGTTCCTTCTTTGTTACTGTGACTGTCAGGAATTAATGTAACTTTCCTGAACCTCATTTCTTCGTTTTTAAAATGTAAATTTTAGCTTAGGGAATTTTAAAAAGATTTTCGGCTCTAGAAAATTTTGTTTTTGTATTAAGAGGCTATTTTAAAATATATGATACATTCATATATTGAAAGTTTGCTTCAACTACAAAACATATACAGAGAAGCAGTAAGAGTTATACCACTGTAGTATTTCTAAGTTTAATTTTTTTCTACACAGGATCATATACTTCAGGTTTTTAAAGAAATCATTCATTTGAGATTTTTTACCTCTGGTTAATTTTCACCCAAATAAATAGCATTTCTATTATCTTTTTGCTCTCAGCTTTCCTTTTTTCCCCTTTCCTGGTGCTGGGGAATGAACTGAGAGCCTCATAATTCTGTGTAAGTCCTCTATCAGTGAACTATATCCCCAATCCCCCACTCAGCTTTAAAGTTTTTTGATGCTTATTTTTTAATATACTCATTAAAAACCAACATTAACCACAATAAAGAAGTTTATAAAATAAAGAGAATAAAGGCCCCTTCTTTTTCTGCCTCTTTCTTTGGCCAGTTCTTCCTTTTTCCTAGAGTAACCACAGGTAACTGGGAGTTTGGCCTATGAAAATTTCTACATATATTCTGTTGTGGTTAGGATCTGGAGTGTCCCCCAAAAGCCTCATGTATTTTAATGTTATGGATTGTCTATGGAGCCATGTAATGTTGGTGGATTGAGGTCTGGCCTGGAGGGGTGGATTGCTGTTGTTGGGATTAGGGGCATGTGAGTTAAGACTAAAGGCTTGTGAGTTAAGACTAAGGGTGTGTAGTGGCCACACCTTCGATACCCAGTTGCAGGAGCGACTAAGACTGGGACTTGGACTAGTCTCGATTAGTCTCACTTGCCTGTCTGTTTGTGATGTCCTGAGAAGCTGCCTCAACCTCTCTGCCTCTGCCATGTACTTCAGTTGCTGCCGGCCGTCCCTGAATGGACTGTGACCATCTGAAACTATAAGATAAAATAAACCTTTCCTTTCCTAAAATTGTGGGTGTCAGGTATTGAATCACAACAACAAAAAAGTAACTGAGACATATTCCTTATACACAGATTACATAAATACATAATCTGTCTCACACCAACATCTTGCTGTTTTGGTTTTTATAGTTTCTACTCTAAAAGTTGTTCAGGGAAGTAAGTTTTATTATGTACTGACTGAGAAGTTGCAGGTGTTTTGGTGTATTTATCCATGTTGCTGATTGTTAAAATGCTCACCCTAGAGCTAGCTCCAAGAAAGTACACAAATAAATTTTGACTAAGAAGTGGAGTAAGAAACAATAGTTGATACTCAAGACTACCTTGAAAGTCTTTCTGTAGACTGAAGACTTTGTATAGGCTGAAGTCTGTCTATAGACTGCACCCGAACACAAGAGCCCTTCCTTAGGGTTTTGTCTCTTCAGTGACATTTTTGAGGATGTTGAATAGCAGTTGACACTGGAAAAGTGAATGACTCTGATCTGGTGAATATTAGGACATTGTTGTTACTATTTATGAATATTTGTTTCACCTACTAATATTTAGTCTTAAAATATTACTAATATTACTAAATAAATTTTCGGAAGTCATGGTTGAACATAGAGACTGTTAATTTTTAGTTATTAAAGACGTTGTAAATTAACAGTGGTAAACCATGCATCTTCATCTGTAGCTAGGCCTTTGGAAGCGGGACTGGTGACAGAGTAAAAAGGGGAGGCTGGCCCAGCAGTGCCACCACAGCAGAATCTTGGAAAACTCTGTGTGTGTGTTTCTGTCTATCTGTGTCTGCCATTTAGGGTGAAGATAGAGATGTTTATAGAACATAGATTTTGATAACTAGATATGTTTACTGTTGAATTTTTCTTCAGATTTTAACCACAGAAAAGATTTTCAGTATTGTAAATGTTAAACTTCCTAATTTTGGCATGTGTTGTTTGACATTGAAGACTCTAAAGGAGCACAAGTCGTGGGTGACTATTGAAATGCATTTCAAAACTCAGTGCTTTAGTTACAGTAGCTACACGTCATGTCAGTTGCTAAGTGCTCACATGTGGCTACAGGGTGCCATATTGGCCATTGCAAATGAGAGAATGTTTCAGTTACACAAGCTTCAATTGGTGCTTTTCTAGAACATAGATAACTCTGGTTCATGCATTATTTTAAAATAAGAATAGAAAGCTGAAGTACTTGCAGGGAGTTAGAGGGAAAGAATTAGAGTAATGGCAAGTGGAAGACTTCATTTTTTCCCTCAATCTTTCTTTTGTGCTTATTTTCAAGTAGAGTAATAGGAAATGGTTTCAGGTATTTTTCTGCCACGTAAAGGCACATTGCACAGTGTTTTTTCCCCTCTAAAATTAGGATCTTTTAGTTTTGTTCCTTAGATTACTGCTCCTAGAATCCCAAGTACTTGATCTCTCATTGCAGTTGGATCTTATTCCCATTCAGATATGCTGTTTTTCCTTCTTTGGTTCCTATCTTGTTGGAATTTGCAGTGCTGTCATGCAGCAGACCTTATTTTTTTTTAATAGAACCAGAACCCCTGGCCCCTCCCTGCTTCTTACACTTTTGATGTGAACTTTAGACTCCAATAGTTTGGGTTTATTCACTTCCCGTTTTGCTAATTATTTTAAGCAGTGTAATTTTTCTGAGTCTAAAAATGTAGATATTACTGTGTAAGAAGGTAAATAAGATAGTATATTTAAAGAGCAAGGCACAAATACCTTGGCATTTAGTAAAACAACCTTCAGAGATGAAGTCATTTAATGTATTAGTTAGCTTTTGCTTTGTAACCATTTTGAAAGCTTAATATCTTAAAACAGCAATCTTGATTTAAGATTCTCCTGGGCAGTTCTTCTGACCTTGTCCAGGACTGGCTTATTCGGTTGATTGATTGGTTGATTAGTTGGCTTGGTGGGTGGCTGGCCATAGAGAACCTTATTTAAATGTGGATGGGTGGTTCATTGCCTGTGAGAACAATGGAAATAAGTAAACTTCATGTATCCCATCTCCAACCCAATTCATTGTTTTTAGAATATATGGCCCTTACTAACCCTTGTTCTCTTCTGTTTTCTGTGTGTGCTCCAATATGTGTGCTGTTTTTCCAGTGTAATCTTTGCCAAGTTTTAACTTTCATGTTTCTTATTTGACCACAAGACTGTATCTAGTCATATCTAGATTCAGACCCTGGCAATACAAAATAGTTGAATAATTGCATATATATATTGTCCTTTGATGAATTTTGCTATTGATTTCTGAGAAGTGCCAAAATAAAATTTTATTTTGAAGCCTTAAAACTAATCTTAACTGTGTTTTAAAAACATTTTCTAAATGTCCAAAGTAACATTGAAAGATTACAGTTGTATGTATGTTTTTTAGATGCAGTAAGTTTGGTCTCCTAGTTTTCATATGCCTAGGTAAATTTGTAACTGTTAATTGTTGAGAAGATTCTGTACCTGCTCTCTCATCTCACCCATGTTTAATCATAGGATTTGTATACAGACTGTAGTGTTTTTCTGGACTAAGCAAAGAAACATGTCTAGGTTTTTCTTTTCATTTCTATTTTTAATTTAAAGGTCCTTGCAAAAAAAGAAAAAGAAGAAAAAAAATTGTTACAAAATGAAGCACTTACATATGCATTTTTCTCCTTTTGCCCTGTTTTATTTTCCAACTTGCATTTTTGGATCTAGTAAAATAAATAATGATTAATCACTGCTATTTTTCCTTAAATTCTATTGAAGGCGTTGTTTAGAGCTATAGGGAGTTGAAAAGAAAAACTCATCTGAGCTTTAGGAGAATTAAATTCTAATCCTGGCTTTTGTTAATGATTTACTAGGAACCTTGGAAAAATTTAAGTTTACTTAGGCACAGCCACTTGTTCACTGGAATTCTATACTGTTTCTGTTAAGTATGTGTCTCCCTTGGATTTAGCAGAAAACATTGCAGCTGAACAGAAATGTTTAAAAAAAAGAGGAGTGGCTAATATTATTAGTATATGTGATGCTTTAAAGTTAATAACATGTAGTGGGTATATGGGAAAGATATATTTTGGGTTGATTTTTCAAGTAGATACTTTGTCATTTGGACAAGAGATAAGAGGAAGATTAGCAGGAATGATGTGTTAAAATACACAGGGATGAGAATGAACATAAGCACCAAATAAACTTATAAAAACAAATTCTACAGGCTGGTACAAGGAGTATTTACTGAGTATTTAGATAGTGTTTCTAGCACATTAAGCTCTCGGTGCATTTGATTACCACTCACAGGCTTCCTACGAAAAGCACTGGGGACACTTTGAGTAGCATTCTTTTAGAGAGACTATTTTGAATCTAGAAGTCTTTTGTTCTTTTTTTCTTTTCCTTTGGATCATCTGAAACATTCTAAAAATTCTCCACATAAAAGTAAACAGAACTTTCCAAGTTTCTTCCAGGACCTTGATTTGTGGATTGCATGTCATGTCCTGATTAGTCGTGTTAAATAGAAATTCCTGGCATGGTGGGAATGTCCCACATCATCTTCTCTGTTCCGCAGGGGTCACTAGCTCCAGATAGATGTGGGGCATCTGAAATGAGATTGTGAACTTCAATTTTAAATTAGCTTAACTTTATTAATTTACATTTTATTAACCACACATGGCTGCTGTATTGGTTAGCTGAGCTATAGAGTATTATCTTCTCAGCTTTTTTTTTTCTTCTTTTGAGACAGAGTCTTACTTTGTAGTCCAAGCTGGTCCTGAACTTACTATGTAGCCCAGACATGACAGTCCTCCTGTCTCAGCCTCCCAAGGGCTGGGATAACAGGTGTGCATCACCACGCCCAGCTTATGTGGTGCCAGGGAATTGAACTCAGGTACTTAGTGTTCGCTGGCAAGCGCTTCAACTGCTCTAACCCCTATCTTTTCAACTCTGTACCAAAATACTGTTCTCTCTATTATAATATATATTCAACAGTCTCGCTTTCCTTTGAATAAATTCTATTTTTTAGAAGAATTTTTTTCTGTTCTTTTCCAGCCTCCTCTGACATTTGTGAAGGGGTGTTTCATCTTTAAATTCCTTTGCCTATGGCTCTGAGACATGCAGATTCTCTGGGGCATTGCTTCTCAAGCTGGATTGCCTCCGTTCTGTTTATTTTCTGTAGGCCCTGAGTACTTTCCCTTTTATTTGTAGGCCCGCAGTACTCTCCCTGTAGGCAACACAGATCCTTTTGTGTGCCTGAGGACTTCCTGTACTGCAGATTTGTGCCTCACAGTGTCTTGGAGAGGACACTAGCACCTAGAATTCCTCTTGTACTACCTGGCACATCTTGCTGTAAATACCATTTAATGGTTGTTAGTTCCTATATGATTTATAAATTTGCATCATTTCCAAGTAAAATCTCTGGAACATATTTAATTCTGCTCTTTAACAGTTTTAATGTTAGTTTTCTGGCATTTAAGAAAAAGTTCACTTTTTCCTTTTTTTGAGGGTAATATGCTGGTTTAAGCCAGCTAGCCAAGAAAGACAGCAGTCTCTTTCCTCAAGGGTTTTGCAGTGCAGAAGGGAAGGTTTATAAATGAGCGCCGGGAATCCATGGGCTGGCGTGTGGTAGAGGAAATCCAAGGGCTTGCAGAACTTAGCAGTGAGTGTTGTGGCGATTCTCCCCCCTAGGGTAGTTTCAGTTGAGGAAAATGAATGGAAGCTGCAAAGCCAGATTGGGGAAAAACTTTCCATCTGGGTTACAGAAGGACCTTAGTAGGAGGCCTAGAGGATTTGTAAATAGTTCAGACCTACCAAGGGATGGTCAGGTGATTTTCAGTTTTACATTGAATGGTAACAGACGTGAGTATATCCTCTGTTGGCAGTCTCGGGTACCATGAATAAATTAGGAAGTGGAAAATGTATTTGCTCAGAGTCGGTGAATGATTAAGTGTTGGACAGAAGAATGTTGCTTTATCATGAATATGGTGTGGCTGCATGTGACATTGCCATAGGTAGTAACTTTCTGATCGACACATCAAGACAGCTAATTGGGACTAAGCAAAGTGATTTCTTGTCACTTTTGAACTGCTTAAAATTTTGATTGAGGATAGTCAAACTCCTGCCAACTCAAAGTCAGTTTTTCAGTGTGAAGCATTTTCCTTGAGCCCTTTTTAGTTGTAAGTCCAGCTGGGAATAGTCCCAGTGTCTAGCTGCAATGTTAGCTTTTGTTGTTTTTATTGAAAAAAGACAATTGCTCTGTGGGGAAAATAATGGTGACTGAGATTCTTAGTAGTTACGTAAGGGGAAATAAATAAAACGCAGAATTAAATGAAAACACAAATGTTTTATTTACAAATTTAGAGAAGCATTTTGAATAGCCCTTAATTGGCAGTTTTGTGAAACCAGTTACAAAATCAGGAGAAAATAAATTAGAAAGGATAAAGTCAATTCTTAAATATGAACTATTCAAAATGTTGAATGTTGGGCAGGAGAACATTTAGTCTGAGCAGCCGTCTTGCCACATAGACTACCTGACCTTCTGACCTAATGGGCAAATTCACTCCACAGGCATCTGGCCCTGGTCAGCCAGTTGCAGAGGATGTTTTAGTGGTCAGGGGTATTTTGTTTGTATTACACTTAACCAATGTAATGGACTTCTAGCTTCCAGTGTATATTGACAAGTTAGCAAAGTTCTAGAGAGAGCCTGACACTTACGCTTATTCTAGTTTAGTAATCAAAGAAACTGGCAATATAGAATTTTTGAGCGATCATTTACTTCATTTATTACAAACTAAGTGACCATTGTGTGGACAACATTGCACAGAAATCGCATTACATTTTGTAGGAGTTCTTCATTTTGAAGGTAGATGATTGTTTTATTTACTTTATTATTGCAGTGACAAAATACCCAACACCCGCAATTTAAGAGAGGAGAATTGTATTTATTGCACAGTTTCAGAAGGTCTCACAAAGTCAGATTTTGGGGCAGTTGACGATGGTGGAGGTACACAGCAGAGAGAGAGAGGCTGGAGAGCTGCTCACAGGCAGAAAACATTGCAGACAGAAGCTAGGTGAATCTGGAGCAAAGCCAGTGAGCTTTCCCAGGCAGAAGCTGCAACAGTGCTTCTTCTTCTTTCCTTTACTTAGTGCAGAGCTGCCAGCAGTTGTCTCTCCACACCCCCCCCCACCACCACCATCACCACTACAAAAGAGTGGGTTTCCTTCTCTTATTTCCTGGTCCACAAGTCGATGACAAACACCTGAAAACAATGCCTTGGGCAACCCTAGTCTCAACAAGTTGATACTATCGCCCCAGGTCATATCCCAAATATCTACCCCTTCCTGCCCAGCTCTCCCTCCCAGTAACACACAGTTCCAAATATATGAGGCTTTTGGAGAACACTCAAGATCTGAACTTTAGCAGTGATCCAAAGACCTTTATATTAATATTTTCTAACAGTTCTTTTAAATAAATGTTATTTTTGTCAATTCTATTATCTCAAGAGCAGATATCTATGGAGATAAGGTTGAAATTAAAGTCCTGGGTGGCTATCTCAGTTTTTAAAAATCTTCTGGCAAAATGTCAGTTGAAATTATTTAAAAAAAAGAAAATACAATTGATTTGAATTTTCATTTATTAACATGTCTTTTGTCCAACATTTGATTAAAGTCAACGAACAATTAAGGTTAGGAGTATAAAGTACACTGATGTATATAAATAATTAACCATACCTGAAACTTTAATTTTGATCCTTTTTTCTTTGAGAAGTTGTCACAACTTTATCCAGACTTTTGTAAGAGTATACTTTCAATTACTTTTTGTAACTGACCTTATTTTATGAGCATTAACAAACTCTTGACATTTTTTCAGGTCTTATCACAACTACATCGAGAAAACTAGACCGAGAGCAACAAGATGAACACATACTGGAAGTAAGCATTTCTTTACTTCTGATAATCTTAGAGAATGGTCATGCTCCCATTTGTCAGTATTCATAACTGTTAATATTTTGGTATTTTAGCTCTGGATGCTAAGCAAAAGGGAAATAAAGAAAACTTAATAAATATAACTCATTTCCTCTTTCCTTGCCTCATTCCATCCCCAAGTTGTACAACCAGTCATAAATTCCACTACTTTTTATTCTTTGTTATTTATCTTGTACTGTATTAGCCATACATACATATGTACAGAGTAAATAGAACTGCACATAATGACATGATGAGTTTAAAATGCTTGACAGTGCTTAAAAATCCATATAGCATAAATTCTTCATTTATAACTGGTATTTATAATTATAAGCCTTCAGAAAGTAATTTCCAGGGAAAATTTATCTACTTTAATGTTACAGTATCTTGATAATGAATTTAGAAAGAAGTAGAGGTGTAGATGAGTAGAGAATAACCCTTACTGAGATCGTTAGTTTTCTTGGCTATAAACATAAAATTTTAAGAGTGAAATTGACACACATTTATCTAAGCACTCCTGCTATCACCAAGAGTTTGTGATCTTTATCCCTAAAGTGTATGTTTGGAAATTTACTTAAAATGCAAGTTATTTTGCATTGTTTTTATTACTGAAAATACTGAATTAGTCATAAATTTAAAGGTTTATGTCCACCCTCCTTCCTGAACAAAATAAAGCAGCCAAACAGAATTAACAATGACTCCTAGAATTTAAACGTGTAATGCTTAGCACAGCATTAAAAATTATGTAGCATATATTGTTGATAAAGTTTAAAATGAGTTTATAAACTGCAGCATAAAGAGAGTTTTGTATCTGGCTTATACAGTGTATTTTTTTAAAGGAGGACTGTTTAAATATTTAAAGCAGAATCATTATGTATTTTCCCCATGACCTAAAAATACAAAATTTTCGATTGTTTAGCATTTTGGTAAAGTTCAGTTTACAGTTGAAGTAGTGCGATGAGGAGAGACTGCATGATCAGGTAAGAGCAGGAGCTAAGAGCTTCTTAGCTATGGCCCTATTCCCTGAGTCACTCTCTGTAAGACTGGGAGAAGTTGCCTGGTATCTTTAAGAGGTCCTTGTCACAAGAAGATCAGATGGCAGTGGCCGTGGTGCAAGGTGAAATACAAGTGCCACTGCTCATTAAGAAGCCTGCATTTGCTTTATACGTGTCAAATGTTGTTGTTGACCTCTTACTTTTTAAAAACAGGTTACGGTGACAGATAATGGTACTCCCCCCAGATCAACCATTGCAAGAGTAATTGTGAAAATCCTTGATGAGAATGACAACAAGCCCCAGTTCCTACAGAAGTTCTACAAAATCAGGCTGCCAGAGCGGGAAAGACCGGAGCGAGAGAGAAATGCCAAGCGAGAGCCTTTGTATCGAGTCATAGCTGCAGATAAAGACGAAGGTCCCAATGCAGAAATCTCCTACAGCATTGAGGAAGGAAATGAGCACGGGAAATTTTTTATTGAGCCCAAAACTGGAGTGGTTTCATCCAAAAAATCCTCTGCAGCTGGAGAATATGATATTCTTTCAGTGAGTTGAAACTCTAGTTGTTGGCTTTATTAAATGCTTTGACTAGGAACCTAGTCCTATATGTGTTTTAACTTTTTTACAGTAAGTGTGTTAGTATTAGTGACCTAACAATTAAGCAGTGCTTGTTACTGTTTTTGTTTGAGTCCAGTGCTTACTCTTCACACAGTATGGTTATGAGATGGTTGCTTTTTTCATCAAACATAAGATACATATATATCCAGATTCAAATACTAAATGTTTGAAGTTGGTTCAGAACCAATCCTCATGTTGGTTATAGGATACAACTTCTGATTTGTTGTTTTTTATCTCACCCGTTCATATTTTGTAGATCAAGGCAGTTGATAATGGTCGTCCTCAAAAGTCGTCAACAACTAGGCTTCATATTGAATGGATCTCCAAACCCAAACCATCTCCAGAACCAATTTCCTTTGAAGAATCATTTTTTACCTTTACTGTAATGGAAAGTGACCCAGTTGCTCACATGATTGGAGTCATATCTGTTGAGCCTCCTGGCACACTTCTTTGGTTTGACATCACTGGTAAGCATTGCGCATGGCTTCTTTTGTCCTTATATAGGTCACACTGAGAAGAAACCTACATACAGTTTCCTGAGTTTTGTGCATATCACAGAATTTAAATATAAGAGCTATTAGTGGAAATGTGCTTTAAGCTGCAATATTTCGATTGCAATTGTTTTCACAATGAAAAACATTAAACTTGTTTCAAAATAGATTTTCAGTATTCACTGACATCAAATTTTTTTAAAGTAGGTTTTCATTTTTAATCAAGTGCATTAAGGAATTATGGAGAATCCTAAATATAAATAAAATATAGAGAAACCTAAATATTATGGAGAAACCTAAGTAAAACCCTAATATTGTTGGTTCATATTTTTAATTCCTGATATACATAATATTGTTTTTAATGAAAATTGTTAGAACATTTAATTAACTGTGTGACTCTTGTTGAGTAGGGAATAAGCCTACAAATTTGATTGGTATAACTTAAAATTTCTAATGCTGGCTATTGCTTTTTAAGTCTATCTTTTTTATTTTTAGTAGGAAGCAGGATTTGTTAGATTAATTCGTTCTCATAAAATTTGCATGGCTAAATCCGTTCTTTCCTTTTTGTCGTTTAATTTAGGTCTACATACAATGTGATACCATAGTAAATGTGCTTTTTAGAACTACTGATAGATTTTAATGTCTTAGATGCTTTTGTTTTTTTACACTAGTTTAATTACAAAATTACTAAGATGAGAAGTATGCAGTGTGATTTATCTGTAGCTGGAATTTCATCTCCCTTTTCAGTGTGATCCCTAGATGCCCTTTCAGGAAGTGGAAGTTGATGGGACATAGGCGGCGAGAATCACAGGGTGGATATAGCACAGGCTTTCCCTCTTGAGCCTTCCCACTAGCCAGTTGGAGTGTTTTCTCCAGTGTTGGTCATTGTGTGAAGTCACTGATTACAGCACTTCTTAAGCCATTGTGGTTTCAGGATGGAAAGCTTGTGTTGATAGTTAACTGTGATCATATTAGTTTGTTTGCTTTCTCTTCACCTCAGTCAGCTTCCGGATTAACGAGTTGCAGCTGTGCTGTACCTGACTTCACTGTTTGATACTTAACTGTGTTCGGAGCGGGTTTGATTGACTTCTTTTCGTCCTGTGCTTGCTTTCCATGCGTGCTGGCTGCTTTGGGCTGTGCCAGGAGATACTCTTGCTAGAGAAGTTTTTTACATCTTTCAGCTGACTTGTGACCAGAACTGTACAGCAGAAGGTATCTGCTGAGATCACATAATTTGCCTCAGATTATGAGATCTAAGTTAAAAGCATTGATTTTTTTTCTTACAACTTTTTTTTTTCCTGTGACCGTTTTTTCATTGCTGTTTCTTTTCTCAGTCTGCATGTGGTCACCCATTCAACTTGCAAACGTGTTGATTGTTTATCATTCCTAGATCTGTAGTTTTTTAGGTTTGACCTAAAACGTTGCATATGTGTATGTTCTTTTGCTTTCTTTGGCTGTGTAGAGTAATAGTACTTATTAAGTTTTTATTTTCATTCCATTTCATATCATTGATACAATCAAGTTCATTGGATTTGAAAAGGATGTCATTAATGTAATTGGATATACATTTGAATAGTATAAGTGGCACAGCAACTTTGATTGACCTTCTTATAGGATAATAATGGGAAATTTTGTTTTTTAGTAGTCTGTCATTGTTAGAATTGATTATAGAGTTAACTACCTTATTTTCAGAGTTAACATTTATTTTTAATAGCTTTTTTTAAAAGAAATCAGTTCAAAGTACCACAATTTTTTTCAATAATTAGATTTTAGGGCTGGGGATGTTGGTGGGATGTTGTTCAGTGCTAAAATGCTTGCCTAACATGTGTTAGGCCTTCAGGCCAATCTATAATACCATCCAAAAAGAAAAAAAAAGGAATAATTAGAGTTTTAAATGACCAGTAATTTTTCACGTAGCTACTGACACCATAAACTAGGTGGGTATTCCTAAATCTCTGAAAAAGTAAAGGAAATGAGTTTATTGCCAATATTAGCAAAGTTTTTGTTTTCAGAGTTCCTTTTTTTGTTTTCTCTCAAGTCATAGCTTCCCTGACATTTAGGGCTTAGTTTCATTTTAAAAACTCTGTCTTCTAATTGGCCAGTTCCTCTTATTTAGCAAAATGCTGGCTTCTCGGATTCACTTGATCGTTATAGAAGGAGTCTTTTTGTTTTCGTTACCACTAAGCATGAGGAAGCTGCAGAATAAATACCACATTATCACCCTGTGACTGGTTTTTCCTCTTTTATTCATCCTAATTTAAACTAGGTGGCAACTTTGACAGTCACTTTGATGTAGACAAGGGCACTGGAACCATCATCATTGCCAAACCACTTGATGCAGAACAGAAATCAAACTATAACCTCACAGTTGAGGCTACAGATGGGACCACCACTATCCTTACTCAGGTGAGTGAAATATTTAGAATGTATTCGCCATGAGATTGTTGACATACCATTCTGATTTCAGGGTCCACAGACAATAGGGTGTAAGCAGTTGATTTACCTTATAAGGTCCTAAAATCAGGAGTTGATATGTTCCCAGGTGCTACTATTGTAATTAGTTTATACACATACTTTCAAGAATTTTTATTTAGAGAAAGAAAATCAGTTGTATATCCTAGTTTGGATTTTGCATTAAGCAGTTGTAAACATCTTGACAGACGACTGAAAACTAAATCACATTTTTGTTAATGTTGTCATAAGCCTCTTAATTTCATACGCATGTTTGAACTATGTACCATAATATTACATATAGTATTTCATTATTGAGGATGAACTATAAAATTGTATAGGTTGTTTTCATGAAAGCTGATTAAAATGATTTATTAATCTCTTAAATCACTATTTGAAACATTTATTGTCCCCACCTTGGCCAGCTTCTCTGGGGCTGTGTGGAAATGACTGATGAAATGGTTCTGACAATTTCTTTATCATCTTTATTTGTTCCTACCTAATGAGTGAGACATGACCATATTGCTCAGCTTTCAAACTTAAATGTTAAAACCCTGTAAATTCAGTGAATTCCCTGTAATTCTCTTGTTCCTAATGCTCTGATTTCTCAGTGTGGGCTGTTGGAGCTACACAAAAGGAACACTTCAGGTACATAGCTGTTGTGTGGTCTCAGGGGAGATGTGGCCATTCCTTCCTTCATCCATCCAGCAAATACTTGTTGAGCCCTTGGCAGTGCCACACATTATTTTGAAGTCTTTATGTTGGGTAGTTGCAGGTAACACTCTTCCCTCTTGGAGCTTAAATCAAAACTGGAGAACAAAGGCTTCTGTAAGGAAGGAGGAAGTTCAAGTTAGAAAATAAAGTGCTTCTGAATTCCAGTTTTCTGTCTTTATACTATCCTAAATCCTAAGTGAGACAGGGTAATCTGCCAAATCATTAAATTGCATTTAAGCATTAATTTGCATTAAAGCAAAAGATTGTAGCATGAGAAGTATTTTCAGTTAATATATGAGTGGAAAATTTAAAGGCAGTTGTGAAATTATTCTATTTTCAAATACCTTTGACTTTTAATGTGTCTAAATTTTATGTACTTGAAGTCATTTTGAAAATGCAATGTAAAATTCCTGCTACAGTGTTAAAATTTTCATTTGTGGGTGACTGATCTCATTCATTGTAGTGATAAGCAGAATCAATTAATTTTTCTTTTCTCTTTAAAAAAAAGCCCCTGTAGAGGCTGGAGGAATAGCACAGTAGTTAGAGCATTTGTGTAGCAAACGCAAGGCCTTGGGTTCGATTCCTCAGCACCACATGAGCCATTCATGGTGGCACGTGCATGTAATCCCAGTACATGAGGCTGAGATGGAGGATTTCCATGAATTCGAGGTTAGCCTGGGCTGCAGAGTGAGTTTAAGAGTGGTCTGGACCGCAGAGCAAGGCTCTGTCTCAAACAAACAAAACTAAGACCCTGATGTTAAGTTTTTAGAGCATGAAAGTGAGAAAAAAAGTTGTAATAAATGTAATAGAATAATTCTGTAATATTTTAAGAGTGTAGCTGTATGACCCAGTTCATGTGAATAAGCAGAAATCTAGCAACAGAAACCTAGTAATCAGAGGAAGTGGTCCTGTGCCATGTATTCTCATTCCTAATGGCCATATATTGGTTAAGTATATAATATCTAGTGTGTCACTTTCTCAAAAAGTGTATTTCTAGCAAGTACAGTTAAAACCTTAGTATGAAATATGATGTACATTGGCTGAAATCCCTTTCTGTCCTAGGAAATGGCATTTTAGGATTTTTTTCTCTTAAATTTCAGTGCTTCATTTATACGTGGGTAAATTATTGTGAACCCTTCTCAAGAACCTTGATCGTGTTCTGATGAACTGGTAGCAGGAAGACCAGAATGCAAGAGAATGGTTACAGAGCCTCTGTTGACAGGCTCATCGTGAGGGACAAAGGCAGCAGTCAGTAATTAGGGTTAGGTTTCTTGTCTGGGACTGAGAACAGGGAGATACACATCTGGGAAAGAGCAGAGTACCTTCTCGAAGAGGAACCCTGAAGCCTGAACTGTGCTGATAGGCGCTGAATACTGCGAGGTGGATCTGTATTTGTAGGGAAGACTCGGAAACCAACAAAGTAGGTTTTGTGCATCCAGGAAAGAAGTCACAGGCTCTGGATATAAGGTATAGGAGAGCGTTGTCAGTCACAGATCAGAAGGCATTTCCTCAGCCAGCTAGCTGGGAGTAGGTGGCAGTGTTATTATGCCAGAACTGTGCCAAAACAGCTCGACATTCTTCCTTCCCTGGCCTGCTCTGTGCTTAGGATGCTGGGCAGCATTAACTCACTTGGCTTTGTCTTGTTTGTATTTCTAAACAACTCACCGAGTTCAGTTAACTTTTTTTCCTTTCTTTTAAGTAGCTTTGTTTTTGTGGTTTCTTTTACTCACGAACATTGCGTCCTTTGGAGCAAGTACTTCTCGGTTTGTTTCCATTCCAGTGTGTTCCATCTCATCTCTTACTTTCTTTCACTTGTTCGATGAGCAAGCTCTTCCCAGTACTCATTTACCTAACAGCCTATTAGAAAACCTACTCAAGCAAAATGGTAACTCCTTTTTAAGAGTTTTCTGATTTCCCCAGCCAATCTGTGGACTAACAACTTAACTTGTTAGTTAGTATATGAGACAGACTTTACCTGGTGAGATTCAAAGTTTCATGAGGTCAGGAACTGTTGCGTGCTTGTCTTACATTCTGTCCCAAATAGGCAGCAGTTGCTAAGCATTTATGTGACCACTTCATTTTAATTGTTGTATCAAAACTGATTAATCTCTTAACAGTAATCTTGAAACAGCATTAAACCTCTGCCTGGTTCTCTATGGTGAAGGCATTTAGTATTCATTTAAAATTTGGTATTAAAAGTTCATCTTTGGTGTAGTCATTTCTGGGAGAACACTGTCATGCTGTCAGGAAAAAGCCTTTTCCTCTGTGGCAGCAGCATATCCAACAGATTTATCTGTGTGTTAGTAGGACTTATCTGTGCCACTTAATATTCGTAGGAACCCACAAAACTCAGGTTTCTTACTCATAAACTATAAACCATCTTGTATGATTGATAATGATTTCCACTGTGACGTATCCATAGATTTTCTAATACTAAAACTTAGTCCTTTTACTGTCAAAAGTTAATGATTTTTGTTTTGTTTCTAAATTTAGCTTAGGATTGAATTTTTAAACTTCAGTTTTTTTTTCCCTCTGAAGATTTCAAATATCTTGACATATTTAAAAGGATTTATCTTTTCCATCTGTTTAAATTACTTTTAGGAAATAATAGTGCTTATTTACAATTCTGAAATTATGAAAATGTGATTTTAAAACTTTGTGTATGTGTAACTGGAGGTCAAGCCTCAGGCTGAGCTGCACTCCGAACCTATAAACATTTCCAATTTTATATATATTTAAAACAGTAGAAAATGGGAGACTCAGAATAAGAAGTTTGAGTAGTTTAGCCATCTGTTTTACTCTGTTCTGTGAGTTCTGGCAAAGTAAATTTTGTTACCTTTCCATGAGTAATCTATAAATGTCTGTTACAGAGATATAACAGAAATTAAATCTGTGTTTCATAAAGAAATGTTACATGTGAGTGATATATCTTCAAAATTAGTTTTAAGAATTTAGTAAGGTCTTCATATCTTACTCATATTTTAAATAATTGATGTGTCAATGAGAAATTTTAGAAAATTAATTTCGGACTATTGTTGCTCTCTGATTTATACTTCATTTAGCTAACATGCCAGTTTTCAGAGTACACATCATTTTTTTCTTGGTTCTTTAGGTACTAAAACGTCACAGTTAGCAGTATTATTGGGTCATTCTGTCATGCGTTGCAGGTATTCATCAAAGTAATAGATACAAATGACCATCGTCCTCAGTTCTCTACATCAAAATATGAAGTTGTGATTCCTGAAGATACAATGCCAGAAACAGAAATTTTGCAGATCAGTGCTGTGGATAAAGATGAGAAAAACAAACTAATCTACACTTTGCAAAGTAGCATAGACCCATCAAGTCTCAAGAAATTTCGTCTTGATCCTGCAACTGGCTCTCTGTCTACTTCTGAAAAGCTTGATCATGAAGCCATTCACCAGCACGTTCTTACAGTGATGGTACTACCCCCATTCATGTTTTGCATCCATTTGGCTTGAATTTTATCTTTTTTTAAATCTCTAAGAAGGAAAACTTCAAAGGATTGATGATATCTTGATTCTTCTAGGTACGAGATCAGGATGTCCCAGTGAAACGGAACTTTGCAATAATAGTCATTAATGTCAGTGACACCAATGACCACGCCCCCTGGTTCACCAGTTCTTCCTATGAAGGGCGGGTGTACGAATCAGCAGCTGTCGGCTCAGTTGTATTACAGGTTACAGCGCTGGATAAAGACAAAGGGAAAAATGCTGAAGTGCTATACTCCATAGAATCAGGTATTTTTGAAGTACTCACTTCGCAGTGTTTGTTAAAGTATAATCTTCTTTTCCTGAAATTCGTGCTGAGTGTTGAAGCATTTCTGTGTATTTTGCAAAAATAGCTTAAGTTGGTCTTTACCTTACATTGTATGTGTTAAAAAGGTTTTTTATTTTAAATTTTAAACCATTAGAGAGCACAGTTCTAAAAGTTTGAGCACCCACAGTTATTGAGGATTCACTATGTTAGCATAATATAGAGATTCTACAGAAACTATGTGGCCCGTAAGTATTTCTGAAATATTTTAACCCTGCAATCTTTTTTTTTTCTCTCCTGTAAAATATTGGTTAGTATGGGACATTTAGGAAAGTACTTCCTTAGTAATTTCACATTTTGCTTTTTAGGGTGTTTCCAGAGCAGTAAATTCCTTGATAGAGTGCTGGCTCATTAAATTCTTCAAGAGGTCAATTCTCCAAAAAATCGTGTCCTGCCTCTCCTTCTCATCCTGAATATCTTCTTTCCCCCAGACTTTCACCCTTGTCTGCCTTTACAATTTAAGTATTATGCGTTAAAAGTAGATTGATTAGTAGACCACGGTATAGGATCTTGAACTGGAAGAAATGTTGGAAAAACTAAGGAGCCTGCGGTTATTGGCCTCCTGTTGCTCCGGGCCTGCATGATTCTGAGTAGATGTGATCAAGAGATCCAGGATCCTGCTGGCGATAACAAAGAGGTTAATAAAGAAGCGAATAGTCAGGGCAGTGTAGGTGACTGTGTTTTAAGTCCTGCTTGCTTGTTCATTTGTTCATTCTGTGTGCTCTGTTAGGAGTAGTCATTCATGTGTTTGATAGGAAGGGGTTGCCATTGTTCCACAAAGGTGTGTTGTAAAAGAATTCTGTAGGGCAGATGATTATGCAGTTGGGAAGTATGTTGCTTTGGGACTTTGCGTACTCAAGTCAAATACTGTTAAGTGGCAGAATACTGAGAAGGCAGTTTTGTTTTCCATCTTCCCTAGCACCATTGTTAGTACAAGAAATTTAGTCTCAGTTTTCAGTAATTTTAAATAATTGAAACGTTCTGGTTTACTTGACTTTTTTTTTTTAAAGAAGTTCAGAGCTTAGGCCATTAAGAAGTGGTCTCTCTTAGCATTATAGTTATAGAGATGTACCAACTATATATCTATATATCATATAGTGAAAATCCGAACATGGGGATGACAATTTTAATGAAATACTTGCCGTTTTTTTTAATGTGGTTAAATTGTTTTTATTTCTTTACATATTTGAAATTTCATTTGTTATCCTTAAAACAACCAAATTGAGTTCATTGCACACAAATGACACTTTTTATGCTGCCTATGATTGCAGTGTTAAAATGCATTGTAGTATAGTTAGTGACTTGAATAAAGACGAAGTGTTTTTCCATTGCTTCAGAAATTTAACAGTTAGAAAAACAATGCATTCCATTTGTGCGTGCCTGAGCATTTCAGTAAAGTAATTTTGTCATGGACAAACTGACTTGAGTTTATGTAGGAGAAAATGTTAAACTTTCCCTTAGCTTTCACATAATTTTCAACAACTGGGTGGTTAAAATATGATTGTTGGTGTCTGAGTGAAGGCATGTGCATTCTTTGAATGCTTGTGATGACTGATGGGATTAGTAATTTGGTATTCTAAGAATGGAACTGTGTGTCTCCACAGAATAGATAGTATCATTGAACTATTCGATAGTAGAGTTAGAATGCTTGAGATTTCTTAATAATTTTGGTTTTATGCTGAAATACTACTTCATGGGAGACCACTACCATTAAAATGCAAATGAATTGTATGTGTGTTTGTGCATTTCATAGAATATGAACTGTAAAATGTTTTTACTATCTCTCATGTAATAGTTTATTCATAATCAGCAACTTCTAATTTGTGTCAGGTTACAATTAATAAATTTAAAGACAGGTTTAAATTCCATCCATAGTACTGCATGTTTAATTAGCAGCAATTACTGAGCTAAAGATTTGGTTTGATTAGGAATCGTTAGGGAAAAAAGAATTTAATTGAAGGATATTTTCAGTAATAGGTGAATTATGTACTAGAGACACATCAGTCCCACACTCCAGGCTGTATGGTATTTCCTTCTCTTTCTGTCACTTAATAAAGTAGATTTTTAGAGCTCTCCTTCACATCTGTTGTAATTCTTAGAAATAGAAGAGACATGGTTAATACATTTTTTTATTGGGGTTGATTTAAATAATAATTGCAGTTGAGTCTTTCTAAGAGGTTGTTCTACCATCTGCAGCCCTTACTGAAGGAATGTCTGTAGCTTGTCAGCCCCGGGAAGAAACAGAGTTGCCTAGACATCTTTCAGTGCCTTGTGGGGAGATACAGATAATAAAATCATAACTTAAGAGCAAAAATTGGCTTGTCTAGACAGTTTATCTGCTTAAACAGAGAACAACTTAAGATTACAATATTTTAGCTAAAGAGACAAATTAACCCTGTAGCCTAGTACACACTTCGGGATGCACTGTCTTATTAATTGTTCACAAATGCCATATATGGTTTTCAGTGTGTGGTAAAAAAGCACCATGTTTATGCCAGTTAGCAGCCTCATTTCAGCCCTCTGAAAATACAAAGCTACTTTCCCTCTGTAAATCTGAATCTTTCTGCTTTGATATAGGTATAAGTGTGATTTCCTCATACTAAATCAGTAGCTGGGTTCCTGTTGAGCCCTATTGACACCAGTGGCAGGCTTAAAGCCATCTTTTGTGAAGTCAGGATACCCTAGATGATAAAGACTGTTTCTGAATTTCACATGGCAAATAAAGAATGAAGTCATCGAGTATACTCAAAAGAGACTCAAGAACCAAAAGAGCCGAATAATAGGCCAGGAAGATCTCACCATCTGGCAGTAAACCTGAGATTATCGGTGTCAGTGAGAGCCAAGGAAGCTTGTTCTAGCAAAGGCCTTGCCAGATGCAAAGGCCCTGAGGTGAGACTGGGCTCCCCTAATGGAGGAGCCAATAGGATGCCAGAGCGGCTGAAAACTGGAGGCAAGGAGTGCTGGAAGTGGCGCCTTCTGAGCCCACCATCCCATGTCAGCG
Organism: Ctenodactylus gundi; assembly: GCA_004027205.1. NCBI lineage: Eukaryota > Metazoa > Chordata > Mammalia > Rodentia > Ctenodactylidae > Ctenodactylus > Ctenodactylus gundi. The sequence continues at coordinate 56,214 of PVKB01001359.1, read as the reverse complement.
CTGACAAAGCTGTTTTATTCCTTCACTTGAGGTCTTGTGTATTTAAAACTTTATTGGCAAATTATAGGTGAATGAATATAGACTTAGGCATGTCAGTTGCTTTGTAAGTACACATTCAGGAAAGCCTGAGGGGCAGCGAGGAAGACAGGTGCCAAAGATTCCATGGCCTCTTTTGTCAGGCATCATCGTAACCTGGCACAGTTTCTGGACGTGGGAATGATGCACAGGTAGGATGAGAACAGGGTCCCTGCCTTGGGATACCTGCCTAAAATGCAGTGAGAGAACCTGCAAACACTGGCTCTTCTCAGTACAGACAGGCCGGAAATGAGTGTCTGAGCGGCTTGGCAGAGGCAGCAGAACCCTGTTGTTGGGCCAGGGTTCAGCCCAGATTTTCACAGCCTGGAGAAGCATGGGCTTCCTCCCTTTTGCAGACTGAGGCTGTGTCTTGGGGCCTGGACACAGAACCAGGCCAACTTAATGAAAACCAGGCTGGATCTGGCCTCAGAAAAAAAATGGTCATGGATCTTTGGAAAGTGTATTAAAAGAAGGAAATGAAGATTGTAGAGAAAGTGTTGACTGTCAGTGATGTGGAGAAAGAAGTGCTGGGTTGATTCCTGAGTTTACAGATCACACTGAGGATTGGTTTGTGAAATTCTATACTGATTGCAAACTTACAAGGATGATAATTTGAGAAAACAGCTATGTGGCAAATGAACTTTTTTTTGGGTAAGTGTAATAGTTCATTTGAGGAAAATAAATTGAGGAAGATGACTAGAATAATGAATTCTGGATATTCGTTTATGAAACAGAAATAGGATAGTGCACCGATGCTGGATCCCCCTTGAGTACACTCAAACACACTGCCTTTATCTAGCCAGAAAGGCAGTAGAAAATTGGTTTCTTCAGAAGATATTGCAGCATTCACAATGCAGTTAAATATGAAATATAGCCTATAAAGGTCTGAAGAAAAACATTGTTTTGTCTGTTCTAGTGGTTTCTTGGGTTTAGCACTATTGACATTCTGGACCAGATACCTCTTTGTCGTGGACTGGTATTCTGTGCATCCTAGGATGTGTAGTGGCATCCCTAGTCTCATCCCACTGAATATGAGTCTTCCAAGTTACAACAACCAGAAATATCTCTGAGTTAGATAAAATTATTTTCTCAGCTTCCTGAATATTTAAAATAAAGGTCAACGCTCTTGAAGGTTGATATAAATTATAAATTTTCTTAGTGAATTGAAATCTACCCTTTTATAATCAATAAGAGTCTTGAGAATTTGTAGGTGATAAATGCTAAAAATATAAAAATGTTTCAGGAGGATTTTGAGGGACTGTTGAAAAATCAGCTCAGCTGCATTGTAGATAAGAAGTTGTTTACAATACGTTTTCACTCGGTGACTTTTGTGGGAATTATGAATTTCATAATTATGGCCCAAAATCTATAATGCCTCATATCTTGTTTTAATTGCATAAAAATGAAATAAGTTGAATATTCCATTCAAATGTTAACATCCTCCAGATTTCTGCTTAATTTCAGATAAATTTTAAGGAAATTCTTATTTCTTCAGTTTCTATTTGTGTTGCCTCTTGTGTTTTTTTCTTTCTAACATGGCTTTTTTTCCTACCTTCTAGGAAATATTGGAAACTCTTTCACAATTGACCCAATCTTAGGCTCTGTTAAAACTGCCAAAGAATTAGATCGAAGTAATCAAGTTGAATATGATTTAACAGTAAAAGCTACAGATAAAGGCAATCCACCAATGAGTGAAATGACTTCTGTACATATCTTCATCACAGTTGCTGACAACGCCTCTCCTAAATTTATGTCAAAAGAATACTCGGTTGAAATTAGTGAAGCCGTCAGCATTGGGAGTTTTGTCAGCATAGTTGTAGCCCATAGTCAGTCATCAGTGGTATATGAGATAAAAGATGGAAACATAGGTGATGCTTTTGATATTAACCCACATTCTGGAACTATCATTACTCAGAAATCCTTGGATTTTGAAACTTTGCCTGTGTATACATTGACAGTACAAGGAACCAACATGGCTGGTTTGTCCACTAATACGACTGTTATAATCCATCTTCAGGATGAGAATGACAATGCACCTGTGTTTATGCAGGCAAAATATTCAGGACTCGTTAGTGAATCAGCTTCAGTTAATAGCGTGATCCTAACAGATGAGAATGTCCCATTAGTGATTCGAGCAACTGATGCTGATAAAGAATCAAATGCTTTGCTTGTTTATCACATTGTTGAACCGTCTGTGCACAAGTATTTTGCCATTGATCCTAGTACTGGTGCTATTCATACAGTAATAAGTTTGGACTATGAAGAAAAAAGTGTTTTTCACTTTACTGTACAAGTGCATGATATGGGGACACCACGTTTATATGCTGAATACACAGCTAATGTGACCATACATGTAATTGACATTAATGATTGCCCTCCTGTATTCTCCAAATCTTTATATGAAGCATCTCTTTTGTTGCCGACATACAAAGGAGTAAAAGTCATCACAGTAAATGCTACAGATGCTGATTCGCGCGCATTCTCACAGTTACTGTACTCCATCACTGAAGGCAACATTGGGGAGAAGTTCTTTATAGACTATAAGACTGGAACAATAAGTGTACAAAATACAACTCAGTTAAGAAGCCGCTATGAGTTAACCATTCGAGCTTCTGATGGCAGATTTTCCAGCTTTACCTCTGTGAAAATTAATGTGAAAGAAAGCAAGGAGAGTCAGCTAAAGTTTACCCAAGATTTCTACTCTGCGGTAGTGAAAGAGAACTCCACTGAAGCCAAAACATTAGCTGTTATTACTGCGATTGGGAATCCGATCAATGAGCCTTTGTTCTACCACATGCTCAACCCAGATCGCAGGTTTAAAATCAGCCGTACCTCAGGAGTGCTGTCAACCACTGGTCTACCGTTTGACCGTGAACAGCAGGAAACATTTGACGTGGTGGTGGAAGTGACGCAAGAACATAAGCCTTCAGCGGTGGCCCATGTTGTTGTGAAAGTCACCATAGAAGACCAAAATGATAATGCACCCGTGTTTGTCAACCTTCCCTACTATGCTGTTGTAAAGGTGGATACTGAGGTGGGCCAGGTCATCCGTTATGTCACTGCTGTAGACAGAGATAGTGGCCGAAATGGGGAAGTGCACTACTACCTGAAGGAACATCATGACCACTTCCAAATTGGACCTTCTGGTGAAATTTCATTGATAAAGCAATTTGAACTTGACACTTTAAATAAAGAGTATCTTGTCACTGTGGTTGCCAAAGATGGTGGAAACCCAGCTTTCTCAGCTGAAGTCATAGTCCCAATCACTGTTATGAATAAAGCCATGCCTGTATTTGAAAAGCCTTTCTACAGTGCAGAAATTCCAGAGAATATTCAGGTGCACAGTCCGGTTGTCCACGTGCAAGCCAGCAGTCCGGAAGGGCTGAAAGTGTTCTACAGCATCACAGATGGAGATCCTTTCAGCCAGTTCACTGTTAACTTCAATACTGGAGTTATAAATGTCATAGCACCTCTGGATTTTGAGTCCCATCCAGCGTATAAACTGAGCATACGAGCAACTGACTCCTTGACTGGTGCTCATGCTGAAGTATTTGTTGACATCATAGTGGAAGACATTAATGATAACCCTCCTGTGTTTCTTCAGCAATCTTATGGTACAACTCTGTCCGAGGCATCTGTAATTGGATCATCCGTCGTTCAAGTTAGAGCAACAGATTCTGATTCAGAACCAAATAGAGGAATTTCATACCAGCTGTTTGGAAATCATAGCAAGAGCCATGATCATTTTCATATAGATAGCAGCACTGGTCTCATTTCACTACTCAGAACCTTGGATTATGAACAGTTCCAACAGCACAAGATTTTTGTAAGGGCTATTGATGGTGGCATGCCTCCACTGAGCAGTGATGTGATTGTCACAGTGGATGTCACTGACCTCAATGATAATCCACCACTCTTTGATCAGCAAATTTATGAAGCCAAAATCAGTGAACATGCCACTCACGGGCATTTTGTGACGTGTGTGAAAGCTTATGATGCAGACAGTTCAGACATAGACAAGCTGGAATATTCCATTCTTTCTGGCAATGATCATAAAAATTTTGTCATTGACAGTGAAACGGGGATTATCACACTTTCAAACCTGCGCCGAAACACCCTGAAGCCATTTTACAATCTCACCATTTCTGTTTCTGATGGAGTTTTTAGAAGTTCAGCTCAGGTTCACATAACTGTAATTGGAGGCAATTTGCACAGTCCTATCTTCCCCCAGAATGAATATGAAGTGGAACTAGCCGAAAATGCTCCCTTACATACCCTGGTGACCGAGGTTAAAGCAACTGATAGGGATTCTGGTATTTATGGTCACATTACTTACCATATTGTGAATGACTTTGCCAAAGACAGATTCTATACAAATGAGAAAGGACAGATATTTACTTTGGAAAAACTTGACCGAGAGACCCCAGCAGAGAAAGTAATCTCAGTTCGTTTAATGGCTAAGGATGCCGGAGGAAAGGTTGCTTTTTGCACCATTAATGTCATCCTCACAGATGACAATGATAATGCACCACAGTTTCGAGCAACCAGGTATGAAGTGAACACTGGATCCAGTGCTACAAAAGGAACATCTGTCATTAAAGTCTTCGCCAGTGATGCTGACGAGGGGTCCAATGCCGATGTCACTTATGCCATTGAAGCAGACTCGGAAAGTGTTAAGGAGAATTTGGAAATTAACAAACTGTCTGGTATAATTACCACAAAAGAAAGCTTAGTTGGATTAGAAAATGAGCTCTTCACTTTCTTTGTCAGAGCTATAGATAACGGGTCTCCACCCAAAGAATCTGTTGTTCCTGTCTACGTTAAAATACTTCCTCCAGAAATGCAACTTCCAAAATTTTCAGAACCATTTTATACCTATACAGTTCCAGAAGACATGCCTATTGGAACAGAAATAGACCTCCTCAGAGCAGAACACAGTGGGACTGTTCTGTATAGCTTGATCAAAGGGAATACTCCTGAAAGTAATAGAGATGAATTCTTTGTGATTGACAGAAAGAGTGGAAAACTCAAGTTGGAGAAGAGTCTTGATCATGAGACAACTAAGTGGTATCAGTTTTCTGTGCTTGCCAGGTGCACTCATGATGACTATGAGGTGGTGGCTTCTGTGGATATTAGCATCCAAGTGAGAGATGTGAATGATAATAGCCCGATTTTGGAATCTAATCCATATGAGGCATATATCGTGGAAAACCTGCCGGGCGGAAGCAGAGTCATCCAGATCCGGGCGTCTGACCTGGATTCAGGAACCAATGGCCAAGTCATGTATAGCCTAGATCAGTCACAAAGTGCAGACATCATTGAATCATTTGCCATTAACGTGGAAACGGGCTGGATTACAACTCTAAGGGAACTAGACCATGAAGAGCAAGACAATTACCAGATTAAAGTGGTTGCAGCAGATCATGGTGAAAAGGTTCAGCTGTCCTCCACGGCTCTCGTGGATGTCACTGTCACTGATGTCAATGATAGTCCACCAAGATTCACAGCAGAGATTTATAAAGGGACTGTGAGTGAAGATGACCCACCAGGTGGGGTAATTGCCATCTTAAGTACCACAGATGCTGATTCTGAAGAGATTAACAGACAGGTTGCCTACTTCATAACAGGTAAACCAAAGGGATTAAAAATGAATTGTATTAGAATTATGTTAGATATGTATTTTATGGAAATTGGGAGTTAGAAGATTGTAGTCAAGAATACCTAGAATAGAAATAACATCCATGAAGCTGTCTCTCTATATTTTTATTTGAGAAAAACTAACAATTTTGATAGACTATTTTTGATTTTTATGACTCTGTACTTAGGGCATAATACATAAAGATATAACTATAGCTTTGGCATAGGATGAAGTGTTGGTTAGTAATCTTTATGTTTGGTTTAGTAGTGTTTAAATCTGTAGATTAATGCTACTTTAATTTTTTGAAAAATAGAGAAGCTAATATATACTTCAATTAAATGTATTAGTGTTAATATTTCTATTAATGCTTTATTATTACTATTACTTGGTACTTAGGAATCGACCTCAGGGCCTTCACACTGAGCTATATCTTCAGCCCATTTTTATTTTTGATTTTGAGTAGACTCTCACTGAATTTCTGAATTGCCTATGTTGGTTCAAACTTGGGAGCCTCCTGCCTCCTAGAGTGCTGCTAGGATTATAGTCCTGTGCTATGAGGCCCAGCTTTTAAAATTCCTGATCCTTTTCTCCTCTTTTTTTTTCTTTTTCTTTTTTTTTTTTCTTTTTGACCCAAGGTCTCCATAGTTCAGGCTGGTCCTCAATTCACTGTGTAGCCCAGGCTGGCCTAGAACACATGGCAATCCTCCTTCCTCAGCCTCCTGAGTGCGTGGATTACAGATGTGCACCACCTCACCCAGCTAGTTTGTAGTGCTGGGGGATTGAACCTTGGGCCTTAGGCTTCCTGGGAAAGTGCTCTAATGACTGAGCTATGCCTCCAACCCCCAATGTTTTAAGACCATAAAATTATACATCTTTTGTTCATTGTATCTTCTCTGTTACTTCTTTCTCTCTTTAATTTGTCAAATTTAGTTATCTTCCTCCATTGATTTAACAGGAGGAGATGCTTTGGGACAATTTGCTGTTGAAAATATACAGAATGAATGGAAAGTCTACGTGAAGAAACCTCTAGATAGGGAAAAAAAGGACAATTACCTTCTGACTATTACAGCAACTGATGGGACCTTCTCCTCTAAAGCTATAGTTGAAGTGAAAGTTCTTGATGCAAACGACAACAGTCCAGTTTGTGAGAAGGTAGGCTGTGCCTTTGTTAAATTTGTATACTAATAGAAAATCTTTTTAAATTTTCCTAATCTTTTTAGTTCGACTGTCATTTGAAGCTACGCAACTGTTGTAATTCACATGTGTTTTACATCATAATCACAGTATTTATCCGGAGGTGATTGTTAAATGAGGCAAGATTTAGAAAGGCTTCAGAATTAATTTTGGGGAATGCGACATGGCTCAGAATACTTGTTTTTAAAAAATTATGAGCAGGATTTCATTTGTATCTCAGTCTAAAATGCTCTGAATTTCATGAAGAGATTCAGTTCTCTTTGTTTAGGAATAGCACTACTTTGGCTGAAGTGTCCAGCTGGCAGCTCTGACCTGAAGTTCTGCTTTGCGTTAGCAGATTGTTATACTCTTCCGTACGTTGCACAAGCTGAGGAGCTAGTGTGGTGGCTCAGCCCCCTCCCCCTGCAGCTCACCATTTAAAGACAACAGAATAGGGAAGAGCTGCCACTAGGATCAGATGGGAGTGGCGGCCTGGGCAGGAATGGCCACTGGAGCCGGACGATGAAGCTGTTCCTAGGCAGAGCCTGTGTTCAGCCCCTAGAATGTAGTGATGCAGGGATTGGAAGTAGAGCTGGGAAGGGGGAGGGATTTGCAGGGTGATTGGACGTGTGGGAAGAAGTACTTAATTTGCCGGAAGTATGGAATGTGTTTCGTGGGAAAGGAGTATGTGTGTGGGGGTGGGGATGGGTGGATAGATTATAGAGGGATGTGAAGCTCCGTCCATGGAATTTGGACTCTAGAGAAAATACAGAAGGATTCTGAATTTTTTTCAATTCCTTTGTATTTTTATTGAAATTATGCTTTATTAATTGAAAGTCATAATTTGAACAATGTTGAACATGAAGAAGGTAGCAGTGACCTAAAAGCATGCCAATCAAAAAGTTTACAATAATGAAGAAAAGTTCATATGAATCTCTGATTTAAGTACATTGAGAGATACATAATTCAGAAATTTAAAAATTGTATTATGTATGTAATTTTAACTACCTTTTTGTCTTTTTTTTGGTTCATGCATGAATTGCAAATTCTGTAACACATTAGATGCATGGGGTTTGGGGATTCAGTGATTATCTAGCCAGCGCCTTTTTCAGAGGTTGACCCCTGTCCTAGCTGACCATTGCCTCTTTTTCTACCCTGTCACTCATGTTGGGGCCGTTTTGTGCCATTATGCCATTATGTTTGTGAATTTCATAAGAGGGACACCGTCTATAGTCAGTCTTTTGTATTTGGTGCATTTCACTAAGCGTTATTGACTCAAGGTGGCCCCATTTTTGTTCAGAAGCTTCATGTCTGTCTTTCTTTGTGGCTTCCATTGTGTGTAGGTACCACATCTTTTTTAACTATTCCTCTATTGGTGGGCTGGTAGGTGGTTTCCAGGATTTGGCTATTACAGATTGTGCTGCTGTAAAGATGGATATGCATGTGTCTTTTTGGCATGTTGGCTTTATTTCTTTTGGGAGCATGTGGTAGAGCATGTGAGTAAGTAGAGAAGTGGCTGGATCAAATGGGTTTTCTATTCTCAGCTTTCTAAGGAACCTCCAGACGGCTTTCCATAATGGTTGTACCAGCTTTCATTCCCATTCCCATGAGCAGTGGAGCAGAGTTCCTTTTTTCCACACCCTCGCCAACAACTTGTTTTTTAAGTTCTTGATGTAGGCCGTTCTCACTGGGCTGAGGTGAAGCCTCAGCGTTGTTTTTATTTATTTTTATGGCTCTGATGACCAGTGATGAAGAACACTTTTTCCTGTGCTTGGCGCGAGAGGCATCCAGGCCAGACGCCAGACTTGAATTCTTTTATATTTGAAAGATAGATGTGCCATTAACAAGTATTCCTTTAAGAAGTTCAGTTTGCTAATACAGTGTCCATTGTGTGGATAAGGAAGAATGAAATAGGGGACAGTAGGATAATAGATCAGGCAGAGATAGCAAAAGCTTTTCAGAGGACGAGAGACACTACCTGGGAGGGAGTGGTAGCACTCCTTCCTGCCGGGCCGTGATAGTGTAGCATGTGGATTGAGTTGGTACTTACATACTGCAGGAGTGTGTGGAGAAAGATCCGAACAAGGGTGAAGGTCAGTCTAGAGTGAGGCTGGGAGTCAGAGAAGATAGGAGGCACTTGTGAAACTTAGGATAATGAGGCATTCAGTTGATGTTTTCATTTTCTTTTAGACATTTAGGGAGCGCAAGGTCGGGGTGGGTATTAGGGAAAGATGTCTAAACTTAGCAACTTTTATGAGTACCTGATAGTTTAGTTTGTTTGGGAGGATTACCAACAAAAAGGGAAAAAATGGAGACATATGTCCAAAGGGAGAAGGAAGGAAGCAGATTGGAAGCAAGTTACCCCAGCCCTGTGCCCTGCGGAAGACAAGCAGGCTTTCCAAGTGGCCGCGGAGGCATGGCGAAGCCGGCAGACGGGGCGGCGGTGCAGGGGGAAGCAGGCCTTGGAATTCTGTGGCTGCCCTCAGCGATGGCCGCCTTCAGAATCGTGGTGATGGGAGACGCCTGGCTGAATGTCTTGTGAAAGTGTGTTAATGAAAAGTAGATTTGGCCAGTGAAGAGGGTTGAGAGTAAAAGAAGGAAGAGGAGGGCAGCAAGTCAGTAGAGGGCTGGCAGAGTGAAAGTGAGTCTGAAGAGGAACAGCACCTGGAAGATGCTGCAGATTCTGTAAAAGAAGAAAGAAGTGTTGTGTCTGTAGAAAGTCACAGCTGTTCTCGGGGAAGCAGACACCTAAAATTCAGTTTTGCTGGGAAGTGGGGGTTAATTGCAGTCCATATGTGTACTTTTGGTGACAGTATTTGGTGGTGGTAGGGATGCAGTGTATATATTATCTCCACTTCTAAAAATTAAATGTGTATATTTTGTTTCCTAGCTCTGGTATAATTTGAATGTTCAAGGTGTGGTCAAAATATGGTGAATGTTAAAATTTTTAAAACAATGACAATAAAAGACACATTGCCATGAATTTACGTTAAGATATTTTCCCACACTTCCAGAACAATTATCATCATTCCTGCTGCTTTCTTAAATTGTTCAGAAGCCCTTTTTTGTGAGTTGACCTGTCATGCCTGCCTTGATGTCCTTAATGGATTTAAGATGTTTACTTTTCATGGTAGTTTTGACTTTGGGCAAGAAGCATAAGTCAAAAGGTGCCTGATCTCGTAGATGCAGTGAGAAGGACACACCGTACTGTTTTGTAAGCCTATCTTCCATTGGATGGCACTTGGTAATAGTACTTGGTGTATTTTTGGTCACAAAGACATTGATGAAAGCTGGTCTTCCAGAAAGTGTCAAGAACAACAGGATAAGTGCAGGATAAGGGAAGTTTTTTTGAGGGAAATTAATGATGTTGTGTCTTTCATTGTTGAATTTTTTAAAAATTTAAAGTTTGTATTTTGATCACCTTATGTACTACTTTGTGAATTGAAGAGTATTAGAGAATATCCTCTTTCGTGAGTCATAAAATATATCTCATCTGTAACTAAGCTCACATTAAGAAAATAAATTCTATGAAAACTTAATCTGTTTCTTAGGTTTTCACTTAGGCATGGGTTCCTTAATAGTTGGAACTGAAAAGCTCCTTGTTTTGAATATTAGTGTAAATGTGAAAAGAGGGTTTTGAGTAATAAGAGGGCCTGAGCCTTGATTGTCCCCTTGGTGGCCTTGGAGAATTCTTTATGTGAGGATTCCTTCTCTCCCACCTGCAATTACGCAGTTACTCTGGTGGATCTGTAGTATAGGCAATGGCACACAGTAAATTCTTGCCATTGGAAATAAATAGATGTGATGTCACAGGAATTTATTTTTTTTTCTAATTTTAAGGTAAATGTGAAATATGGAATGCTACTGACAGTTTGTAGTAAAAATTTAAATTAAGTATCAAATTAACTCTGTAGAAATTTTACAGTTCTGTTGGTAAAATATTAGGTCGGACATTTATGGATAGGAAGTTGATAACTTACGTGACCCCCTCCTTGTTTTACATATGTTTTATAAAATGATTTCGTATTTTAACTTAAATAATGTATTTTCTATGATCAAAATTAAAATAAGTTAATTTCTGTTACTTTCTTGACAGTCACTACTGATGTTTATTGTTTTTATTACAACAGTGTTGTTTAACATCTTTGTAGACTCTGTACTCAGATACCATTCCTGAAGACGCCCTTCCTGGGAAATTGATCATGCAGGTGTCTGCAACCGATGCAGATATTCGTTCCAATGCTGAAATTACTTACACATTATTTGGTTCAGGTGCAGAAAAATTCAAACTAAATCCAGACACAGGTAATGATGGCATTTGGGATAAATTTCATTGTGTATTCCAGCAAAAGCATGCTGTATGTGGGTGATTTTTAGCTCTTGGGAAAATTTGGAATTTTCCCTTTTCAATGAAACTTACTCTTAAGCTTATTTATTCTGAGGACATCTTTTAGAAAGCTAATCATCAATTTAATATGTAAAATTTGGAGATTAAAAATGAACAAAAATTCATCTACTTGAACTAAAGATTTAAAGTTTAGAAAATGTCTATATAAATTCCTTAAAAACTCTATCTTAAGTGAAACTCTGTCCCAAGCTGTCTGCCTTATTGGTTTTATTTCTATAGATTTTTCCTGAATTTGCAACCATACTTCTTTTTTTTTTTTTTTTTTTTTCAGACAGGGTCTTGCTCTGTAGCCCAGGCTAGTCCTGATCTCACTGTGGAGCCCAGACTAGCCTTGGACTAGTGTTAATCCTCCTGCCTCAGCACCCCAAGTGCTGGGATTACAGGTGGTGTCACCATGCCCAATTGATATGGTGCTGGGGAATCAAACCCAGGATCTTGTGTTTGCCAGTCAAGTGCTTTAACCACTGTGCCATTCCTCCAGCCCCACGACCATAAGTTTTTAATTTAGCAGTTTTCATGCTAAAATTGGAATTAAGTAATAATATTTTGTTAATCTCTTTTATTTTTCCTCAGAACTAATTGGGAATATATGAATCTAGTTTTAAGTCAAAATTTGATGAACTAAGTAGCTGTTTTATTTTTGTGACATTGTTTGTAATGTAAGGCAGCTTAGCTTCAGGTCTGTATGGCCTAAAAAGCCAACACCTGCCTGGGTTTGAAAACCTGAACTTGCTGTGCTCCTGAGGCCATGGATAAACTTGTCCAGACAGAGGCTGTTATTCCAAGTTTGTGATTGTAAGAGGGAAAGTCGAGAAAGATGCACATTTGGAATTCACATCCTAAATTTCAGTTGAGTTCACTTAATTCTGTTTGTTTTTAGGTGAATTGAAAACATTAGCTCCCCTGGATCGTGAGGAGCAAGCAGTTTATAATCTTCTGGTTAAGGCCACAGATGGAGGTGGAAGATTCTGTCAAGCTAATATTGCGCTCACAGTAGAAGATGTGAACGACAATGCCCCCGAGTTCACTGCTGATCCTTACTCCATTACCGTGTTTGAAAACACAGAGCCTGGGACGCTGCTGACCAGAGTGCAGGCCACAGATGTGGATGCAGGTACCCTCTGAGAAGATGCTACTCTGCCTGAGATGGTGTGCAGCAGGCTTAGGAACTGCTGTTTCCAAATGCACTTGAAAGGCAGCTTATTTCACTCACCTTATTACATGCATGTTGAGTATTTCATCACTGTTGTAGAATGGAATTCTCAGAATAATCCATGACAATGAATATTTAAGTCTCAAAGTTACAGCCTGTGAACTTACCATTGTAAGGTGTCTGTAGCATCAATGTAATTGTGATTGGTGACTTTATTAACTGGTCTTCGTATCTTTTTGGATTAGTAAAGCATTATTTTATGAATAAACCACTAGTGCCAAAAAGTTTTAGCATCATAGGAATATAACAGAAGCTAACGCTATTACTTATTTCTGTTTGACAAGTCTTTCACACCTTTTTTTTTGTATGTGTGCAGAAAATAAGAATATATGCATAACACTTTGTCATAGAAATAATTCTTTTATTTATACCTAAGGATTATAAGAATATAAAAAATGTTCTCACTGAAGCCAAGTGTTACATAGATTTCATTAAGTCTCTTGAGTACATGCATAGCTTCTCTATTAGGCAGCCTAAAAAACCTGGCATCTATGAAGTTGTATCTTTTTAGTTTAGTAAATTGATTCTTCAAAAAGCTTGCTTTTTCAGGATCATATTCAAGAATTTAAAAATAATATATATTGGAATTTTACTTTAAAAATATTCTGCACATTTTTAGTTTTATGATTTCATATATCAACAGGATTGAATCGAAAGATTTCCTATTCACTGATCGACTCTGCTGATGGGCATTTCTCCATCAATGAATTATCTGGAATTATCCAATTAGAGAAGCCGTTGGATAGAGAACTACAGGCAGTGTACACACTCACTTTGAAAGCTGTAGACCACGGTTTGCCAAGGAGGCTGTCAGCTACTGGCACTGTTGTTGTGTCAGTTCTGGATATAAATGATAACCCACCTGTGTTTGAATACCGTGAGTATGGTGCCACGGTGTCTGAGGATGTTCTCCGTGGAACCGAAGTGCTTCAAGTTTATGCAGCAAGTAGAGATATAGAAGCAAATGCTGAAATTACCTACTCAATAATAAGTGGAAATGAACATGGAAAATTCAGCATAGATTCTAAAACAGGTACCCAAATGAGTGGAAGCCTTTTATTCCATCAGACGGGGTGGATTTGTCTTAAACTTTAACCTTCAGAGTGACAGGACATATTTATCAATAGGCTCTGAAATGATAGAACTCAAGTTTTCTTTTTGATAATTTTGACAGAATGAATGGTTTAGAAGACTGCAGACTCTAGTTGCACTTAGTAAAGTACATTTCTGGCATGTCCATTGTCAGCTACAGGCATTTAACTTAAAATAGAAACCCAGAGTATCGCATTGCAGTAGTTCAGTGCTGATGTAAAAATGTCCCAGGTTAGTAAAGATAAGAATGCTGATAATAGAAGATCTTTCGTAATTACTCCTTTTATCGTCTGAATCAAACATAGGTAAAGTAGTTTCCCTTATCAAACATATATAAGAGGGCTTCGGCTCTGTTGGATCTTAGTTTCTATAGCGGGCATCTAATTATGTTCACTTCTTTATTATTCTGATTACATATATCAGACTTTGGATCACTCTGAAAGATTGCCAAGAAGGTCAGAGGTCAGAGGTGTTGCTGACTCCTGCTATACAAATACTGACCTTAACCTGTCAGTGTTAGTACATCATAAAAAGTGGCCCCTTTCAAACTGTTTAATTTTGTGTGACTATTGCAGATAACATAGATGTGTGTGATGCTATCTCAAAAAGGTATTTTTAACACATATCATAAAATAGTTGTTTTTAGGATTCTTTTATTGGATTCCTTTTCAGCGGATTGGACCATAATGAGCTGACAAAGAGACAGGAATTGTTAAGTCAGGGGATTTTTTTAATGATAATGGGAAGTAGAGGATTATTTTAGAAATATTTTCTAAACATGCATGTGTGATAAAAAGGGAAAAGGAAAATGAAACTTAATATAAAATGGGGCTTTTGAAATTTTTTCTTTTATAAACTAAAGACTTGTGAACTATGGTTATGAAGAGGTGAGAGAGTCATTTTTATAGCAGGAATTTTAAGTAATACTGGCTGAGGAAGTGCTTTGAATATTCCAAGTATTGTCAGGAAAATATGTAGGAGAGATCAGCAAGGACCAATGATTTTAAATTGTTGAATGAAAGAGTTAAAAAGCATACATAAATGGCAAATAAATTTTGAAGTAAAAACTAAATCCTTAAAAATGTTAACCGGTTTTAGTAGTTGTAAGAAGAAATTTTAGCATTGTAAGGTACTGGAAGTAATTTTGATTCTCTCTACAGGGGCCATTTTTATCATTGAGAACCTGGATTATGAGAGCTCCCATGAGTATTACCTGACCGTAGAAGCCACTGATGGAGGCACACCTTCATTAAGTGATGTGGCAACTGTGAACATTAATGTAACTGATATCAATGATAACACGCCAGTCTTTAGCCAGGACATGTACACGGCAGTGATCAGTGAAGATGCTGTTCTGGAGCAGTCTGTCATCACAGTGAGTGCTGTTTCCCTTCTTCACTCCCTCACCCCTTTACCACGTTTTCTTCTTCTGGATCCTTACAAGAGTTTTTGGTAAATGTAGCCCAGTTTTTATAGTGTCTTTATTTGAAAATATTTTAATGAAATGAAAACGTTGCCTATTAGACAAATTAGGTACTAGCTTTACTCTAGACAGCTACTGACAGCAAGGCCTTGAGAGCATCTTTTGCATCCTTAGCTGTCTCCTAAACAGGAGCCTGATTTCTTTTAGGTCATGGCTGATGATGCTGATGGTCCTTTGAACAGCCGCATCCACTACTCCATTATAGAAGGCAATCAAGGAAGCCCCTTTACAATTGACCCAGTCAAGGGGGAAGTGAAAGTGACCAAGCTTTTAGACCGGGAAACAGTAAGTGAAAAAGTTTGATTTAAAGTGTTTACAAATTATCAGATCTGTGAAGGGATGTTTACCTTCTGTTCATCTATTGCTGGGTGTAATGTAAAGTACCAAAAGAGTAGAATTAGCTGCCTTCTTGAGATCTTGGACATAAAGTGTATACTTGAGAAGTGATTGCAGTGTAAAAATCTCAAATCCAAGAAATGTATTTTGTATTAATGACAGAATTTGATTGATAGTACACATTTGTATTCAAGAGGAAATAATGTGGCTCTAGTAGTCTACGTTGCTTCATGAAACTAGAAGCTAGTTTTTAAAATTGGATTTTAAATAGTAGCAGAGGTCTGGAAAATCTTTGAGGCTTCGAAAAGTAATACTCTGTGAGAAATTGCATGAACAAAGGCTAGAGGTTGAAATCATAGAATATATTTAGGAGACCTTACTTGACTGTATTGAAGTAATCATACAAAGAAGTAGAGAAAAATGGAAGGTAGATGCTTTAGGAGTAGACTTTGGGCCATATAACCAAGGTGGACGTTCACATCTGGTTCTGCAGGCATGTGTGCTAAGGAATATTTGTTCACTGAGGTATAGTAAGGGAAGTTTGGAAGATTAGGACATCCACAGGTCCAAGTGTCTTTTGAATTAGTGGGAAACTAGGAAAGTAGGAAGGCTGTTGACACTTAATCACTTGTGACACAAGAGCCTGAATTGGGCAAGAGCAGAGAAGATTAAGCAAAGAGACAAATGAAGGAATTCTGTGAAGAGCAAGCTACTGTTCACAAAGCTTCAGCTGGGCTCTTTAGAAAGCAGGAGTGTCAGAGGGCACTGCACTTATGTCACTGCTGCTGGAACTGGGCAATACTGTGAGGGAGGAAAGGGAGGTCCACAGGTATAAGCTCACAGGCCAGGGAAAGGTCTTGCATGCTGTTTCAGTGGAAGCTGGCATATTCAGATAGTGTTAAAAGATGAGAACTGGAAGTGTAGAGAGGGTGCATGCCCTTGGAAATAATCAGAGGAGGGACCTTGGACTAAATGGAGAGGGTGGGGAAGCAGAGCACCCACCCACCCCGACCCACAGACGGGAGGGGAGGAGAGCAGCAGCTGCCTTGGAGGTCATGAGGTGAGGGAGAGGTAAAGGAAGCCTCAGCATTAGGAGAGCATCCCTGATCGTGTAAGGTGAAGTTTTGCCAGAATAACAGCTACCTGTAAGATTTGAGAAATTTGGAGAAATGCTGATAAGGTATCCCATGACGTCTCAATCTTAATGTTTAAATTTATTTTCTGCCCTGTTGTTAAGTAGGCACCTTCCAAGAGTTTAAGAAGTACAAGTAATACACGTAGTATTGCTGTGCTCCTGGACAGGAAAATTTAGTATTTTTGACAGAGGCACCCACATCCCTTAACATACTTGTGTTCCTTGTTGCTTGGGAGAGGAAGTAGCCTGTGATTTTTCCCAAGCTGATTTTCCTTTATAATGCTGTAATTTTTGGAGGGGGGTGGTGGGGGGGTGAGTATCTTGCAAGACTAATAATGTGCTATGAATACTCTTGTGGGATTTAGCCAAGTTTCTGGCTTCTTCCACCACTCAAGCTAAAAGAGAGAGCTTCACAGGGAACTACCGTGGGAACAGAGTGATCTTACTTAGTAAGATTTCTTGGATAGGAGGTCATAAAGATAATCTCGAGGGATTAGACAGCTAGTTGAACATGATCCAAGTAAGAAATGGAGCAGAGTGGGGTGACCTGGTACGCCCCGAGATACTGAAAGACAGCTCATGCCTGTCCACTTGTGGCGGGCAGCGAGATTTGGGCTTTGGAATGGCCTCCTTCTGTTTGTTATTGAAGCAACAGCATTTGAGATACATTAACTTTTTAAAATCATTTGTACTACCTCCATGTGTCCCGTCCCCCCCCCCCCCACCCGTGGTACTGCGGTTTCTAATCACTTTTAATAAGATGAATATATTTCTGAGAGACATTGAAGGATCTAATGTTGACTGGCAACTTTTTCTGTTGAGACAGCACGTATGATTTGTAATGCATTCATTTTTAAATTAGGGAACACCCAGAAACTGGGGTTGAGGAAGTAATGACTCTTAATTTCGGTCATTGCTGTCCTGTAAATTAATTTATGAGTTCTGTCTTCTCTTTGGAAAGATTTCAGGTTACACACTCACAATTCAAGCTTCTGATAATGGTAGTCCGCCCAGAGTCAACACTACGACCGTGAACATCGATGTGTCTGATGTCAATGACAATGCTCCCCTCTTCTCCAGGGAAAACTACAGTGTCATTATCCAGGTATGCTCAGCATACGGAAGCATTCAGAAAATCTTTCTCAAATGAGGATTTTTTATTTATTTATTTATTTATTTATTTATTTATTTATTTATTTTGCCTTACTTTCTTTTCCAAAGAGTGTGTTTTGGAAAAGAGGAAAAGTAAAATTAGTCTGATCTGTCAGTCTCAAAAGATGAGCATTGTCAGGGTGCACCCAGACTTTTATTTCCCTCCTTTTTGTCATTTGGTTTTTAAGATAGTCTCACTGCCGTAAGACTGGAGACTTTTCATTATCAGATCTTCTACTGCCGTTGCATTTCCTCCCTGCTCCTTCCCCGCAGGCCTTCCTCGTCATTCCCACTTCTTCAAACCACCCTCTTCCTGTCCCTGTTCATTCCTGTTGCCATTTTCCCTCATGTACTTCCTACACATCTTTTCTTCTCACCGTTCCCTTTCCCAGTCTCTAATTTCCCCTCCACCCTTTCCACTTCTCTTTTCTCACTTTATTTCCAGTGAATCAGAAATGTGGCTTTATTTTCTACATATTTTATAACAGACTCTTAGATGTTCTTTACTGTATAGATTTAGTTATGTCGGAAGGTTTTTTTTCTTCTCTTCTGTTTTTAATTTTGTACAGGAAAATAAGCCAGTAGGTTTCAGTGTCCTACAACTCACAGTGACAGACAAGGATTCTTCTCACAATGGTCCACCCTTCTTCTTTTCTATCTTGAGTGGAAATGATGACAAAGCATTTGAAATAAACCAACAGGGGGTCGTCCTGACCGCAACCACCGTCCAGAGGAAAGTGAAGGACCACTACTTGCTCCATGTTAAGGTATCCAAGTCTTTATGGCGTATGGTGGGTACGTAGAAAAGAACTGCTTGGTTGTCTTTGTAGATTTGAACTGCTTAGGTTTCTTTGAAAAACGAATTCCTAACAGTTGTGATCTTTCCTTTTTGCCACACTTATTTTTGACCCGTTGAACCTTGGGAGGGCTCACTTACTCATTTGATTACTTTGTCATAGTCAGAGATGGGGCTGAATTTCAATCTGAATTAATGAAAGGCCTGTGAAGAACTGATTTGCCCGTTGCCTTGGTAGATTTCTCATGTGGAGAAATAGGTATTGAATGATTGATATATTTTTTAGGATTTGAACAGTGTTAATGTGTTTTTACAGTATATTTACTAAGTAGTAAACAATGACAAAGATAAAGGTGATTTTTTCTTTTTTTGTAGGTGGCAGATAATGGAAAACCTCAGCTGTCATCTTTGACACATATTGACATTAGGGTTATTGAGGAGAGCATTCATCCTCCTGCAATTTTGCCGCTAGAGATTTTTATTACTGTTTCTGGAGAGGAATATTCTGGTGGTGTCATTGGGAAGATCCATGCAACAGACCAAGATGTGTATGACACTTTGACCTATAGTCTCGATCCCCAAATGGACAACCTGTTCTCTGTTTCCAGCACAGGGGGTAAGCTGATTGCACACAAAAAGCTAGACGTAGGGCAGTACCT
The DNA here is from genome assembly GCA_004027205.1 of Ctenodactylus gundi. Lineage (NCBI taxonomy): Eukaryota > Metazoa > Chordata > Mammalia > Rodentia > Ctenodactylidae > Ctenodactylus > Ctenodactylus gundi. Next base: position 37,054 of record PVKB01001359.1, on the reverse strand, counting down.
TCTTAATGTCAGTGTGACAGATGGAAAGTTTACAACAGTGGCAGATATCACCGTGCATATCAGACAAATAACACAAGAGATGTTGAACCACACCATTGCTGTTCGCTTTGCCAACCTCACTCCAGAAGAGTTTGTCGGGGACTACTGGCGCAACTTCCAGCGGGCTTTGCGGAACATCCTCGGGGTGAGGAGGAGTGACATACAGATTGTCAGTTTGCAGCCCTCTGAGCCTCACCCGCATCTTGATGTCTTACTTTTTGTGGAGAAATCAGGTAGTGCCCAAGTTGCAACAAAACACCTTCTGCACAAGGTGAATTCTTCGGTGACTGACATCGAGGAAATCATTGGCGTTAGGATCTTGGATGTATTCCAGAAGCTCTGCACAGGATTGGATTGCCCTTGGAAGTTTTGTGATGAAAAGGTGTCTGTGGATGAAAACGTTATGTCTACGCACAGTACAGCCAGATTGAGTTTTGTGACTCCCCGCCACCATAGAAAAGCTGTGTGTCTCTGCAAAGGTAATGCATGTAAGCACATGCAAGCATGTGTTAAGGAGTATTTCATCTATGGCCTTTGGTAACTGCACGGTGACGACGGTTTGCTTGGAATTCCTGTTAATTGTCTCTCGTCTTTTCTTTATTTGAAGAGGGTCAGTGCCCACCTGTCCACCAGGGGTGTGAAGACAGCCCGTGTCCTGCAGGAACTGAATGTGTGGGTGACCCCAGAGAGGAGAAGTACACTTGTGTCTGTCCTGGTGGCAGATTTGGCCAGTGCTCAGGTGAGAATTTGATGACTGAGTGTAGTTCTGTTTCAAAAAGTTATTTTCAGTGTTTCTTACCATTCTTTTATTTATCGATGTCAGAAAATTATCTAAATTGTGACGGTTATAACAAGTCACATGTAGAGATGGGTAAAGATTGATATGCCCAAAGTTTCCTGCCTCTTTTATAACAGCATACCTGAGTTCAGTTTGGGATTTAGAGGTTTCTCTTTTTAGTTCTCTTTCTTTAACACATACACACACAACTCACAATTCAATAGTTCCGTTTCTCATACAAGCCTCACTTCTTCTTGTTTTTTTTCCCCTTCACTTAATAGAATATTAAGGGCCTGTTCCCAAGCTAGTACATGTAAACTTAATTCTTTATAGTAACTGTGTAATAATATTCTAGCATGGCTATACCATAGTGTAGTCGGTATTTTCCTTATTCGTAGATTCCAGTTGTTACATTTCTTTCTGTTAAATTCCTTACATATTGGTCCTTTTTGTTTCTGTTACAGTAGATGCTACAACTAGAATCTGCTCTATGAAAGATAAAGTACATTTAAAATTTTCATAGATATTGTTATGTTAGTTCCCCTTGAATTAGTTCTTATTTCTTCCAGTCATATATGAAAGGCTTGCTTCCCATTCTCTGGCCAGTATTGAATGGTTTTAGTTTTAGTCCAAAAAAAAAAAAAAGGAGTAGGTGTGAAGTGATTGTTATTTTTTCATTTGTTTGTTGCTGTTGGCATTTTCTCGTGTGACTTCTTGAGGATTGTCAAGGTTGCTTTGTAATCAATTTGTAGATCTCTCTGTTAGACTTTCCCTGTCAGTATGTTATTGACCTTTTGATTTCTGAAGTACGTGTTTTGTCATTTTGAAAAGTTATTTTATTTAGTCCACTCTGCATAACTTTGCCTAGCAATTTTTTTACCTCTAGAGGTTGATATCATTTTCACCTTCTTTGGAGAATAAGGATTATTGTCTATTTCTCTTTTTAGTTTTGTCAAACAACCTTAAGACTATGTAACTATCTTCTGAAATTTGTTTCTAAAAATTTTATACTGAATATTTTTATGTTTACTTTTTTATTAATTTAGAATTCATTTCTCAGTGGTACAGTAGTTAGCTTATATTCTTCCAGATGGAGAGCCAGTTAAAAAAAAGACATTTTCCTGTGGAAATTTAATTTATAATGTTTTAATCTTAAATTTAAAAAAAAATCGTTCTCAAGGGGGAAAGGATCATATTTTAAAATGTGCTTACTACATTTGTCTCAGATATAATTTTTTTCTCCTTGTGATTGACAGAGAGTTCATCCATAACATTTACTGGAAATAGCTTTGTGAAATACCGGCTAATGGAAAATGAAAACAAATTGGAGATGAAGTTGACCATGAGGCTTAGAACCTACTCTGCACATGCAGTTGTCATGTATGCCAGGGGAACTGATTATAGTATCTTGGAGGTATGTGTTTAGCCAGTTTTGTATTTTTAATCGTAGCTGACATTAAAAATATAAATTCGATTTTACATTACGGCTGTCCACTTTAATGAACAAGATTAGGTAAGCGAGATGGGTGTATTTCACATTTAAGGAGTTTGTTTATACCGATGTCACATTTAAATGTGAGGGAATGGAAAGTGTTTTTGCTCTTCAGTGGCTTTACGAACATTTTAAGATGTATGTAACTATTATCATTCAAACCCTAGATAACTCATCTGATTTATGTCATTGTGAGATTGCACAGAGATTATATAAATGTTTGAATTTATGATTATCTTGCCCACTTTTAAGAAGTTGAATTTCTATTTTTGCTATTACTTTAAGTGGATGTGATATTGTAGGTAAGTGTAGGGAGATGTTCGTTTAACAGTTAGTCATTTACTTCCATGATGCTTCTTGGATGTGCAGTTGGCATTCATATCCCTAGCTTATTGTTTGTACAATGGACCTTGTAGATTCATAATGGAAGACTGCAGTACAAATTTGATTGTGGAAGTGGCCCTGGAATTGTCTCTGTTCAGAGCATTCAAGTCAATGATGGGCAGTGGCATGCGGTATCTCTTGAAGTGAATGGGAACTATGCAAGATTGGTTCTAGACCAAGTACACACTGCATCAGGTACAGCCCCAGGGACTCTGAAAACCCTAAACCTGGATAACCACATGTTTTTTGGTGGTCACATCCGCCAACAAGGAACCAGACATGGAAGAAGCCCCCTGGTTGGTAATGGTTTCAGGGGCTGTATGGACTCCATCTACTTGAATGGACAGGAGCTGCCTTTGAATAGCAAACCAAGAAGCTACGCACACATTGAAGAACTGGTAGATATTTCTCCTGGGTGCTTGCTTACCACTACAGAAGATTGCTCAAGTAACCCTTGTCTGAATGGAGGCATCTGCAGTCCATCACCTGCTGGAGGTAGGCTTCATGATATTATAGTCTGTAAAATGTTATGTGTGTGTACATCTGAGTTTCTCAAATATTTTTTTCTCCTTTAACCAAAGATGTCATCAGGTATTATGGTCAGTACAGATACACAGTCAGAATTGAGTAGTATGTCTTAACATGAGAGCAAAATAGGGTTTATAATTCTTCCCAATGGCTGCTGAGCTTCTGTAGTCACATCTTAAATACCGAGCAGGACATTTTTTTTTTTTAAAGTCACGTTTGGGTTATACAGAGTGAATGTTCTTAATTTAAGAAGGCAAAATCTCAAATGCTTCAAAATTAAATGTTTTTTAATGTCAGCATTTCAAATTCTGGAGAATTTTGGATTTTTGAATTTCCAGATTAGAGAGGTTCAACCATTATAGAAGTCTATGTGAATATTCCAGAAATACCTCCAGAATCTGACTCATTGCTGGTCCTACCATCTGGGGTGAGGGACACACACCATGTACCAGCAGTGGAAGCCTTGTCCATGTGGGCAGCTTTTTACCAGAGGGAATAAGACTGTTACTGGCTTTTATGTATAAAATAAAGCCCACTATAATTAGACTTATTTTGAGTCACTGCATAATAGGATTTTTGTTTCTTTTTGCTAATCTAGGTTATTACTGCAAGTGCAGTGCCTTATACATAGGGACATACTGTGAGGTGAGCGTCAACCCGTGTGCCTCCAACCCTTGCCTCTATGGTGGTACATGTGTTGTGGACAATGGAGACTTCATTTGCCAGTGTAGAGGATTATACACTGGTCAGAGGTATGTGTATGTTTCTTAACTATCATACTGAATTAAAGGTTTATTTACATGTAAAAAATCTTTACATTCTTCACTTGTTAATGTTTTCTGTTTTGCTCTCCTTACTTGAAATAGGCTTATGCATGTTTTTTTTTTTCTTTTTCTCCAGATGTCAGTTTAGCCCATACTGCAAAGATGAACCCTGTAAAAATGGTGGAACATGTTTTGACAGTTTAGATGGTGCTGTTTGCCAGTGTGATTCAGGTTTCAGGGGAGAAAGGTAAATGATTTCTTTCAAAATACATACCTCTGTATAGTGTCATATTTATTAGCAGACACAATACTTCCTCACCTTAGACTATAGCGCTTCAATGTTTGATAGTCCTTTTATATTTTTATAATTTATCATTTTATTCTTCAAGGTGACAGAAATATCGAGCAGGTTGATATCTATTATGCCTGAAAATGTTAGAAGCATTGTTTATAAACAGATTGTACCAGTTTTGCAGGTAGCAAATTCCTGTGGAATGAATGAGTTAGCATGTTTTCTAAAACAGATGCCAGTGAAGCTATATCTATTCATATCCAAGGACATGATAATCACATTTCTTGTATCTTTACCATAATTCTGAGAGGTTATTACTTACCAGGTGACCAAAAAAAAAAATGAGTCAGTGGGAATACTGGTTAAATACTTTGAAAGAAGTGAGCAAGAGATTTTTGTGTCAGGTGCCATTTTACATTACACTAGTCAGTGTGTGTGATCTATAAGTGCCTACTCAGTACACTTACGATTATGCTCTTAGCTGTTCTGGAAGGCTGTTGATGGGGCCTTCTTGCAGGTATTCCCATGTAGTTTTACCCTTGTAGTAGTTGTAACCTGCATGGTCTTTGTTCATATATTGACTCTCCTAGTTTAAGTCAGTAAATAATCTTAAATCTGAGGTCAGAATTTTTATGCTTGTTGAGTCTGAGGGTTGATAGTCAGACAAATTATACTAAAAGAGAAGAGGTTTGAGAAGTGGAGATCTTTAGAGGTAAATCTGTAGAGGTACCCAGTATGCTCCTTTTCAGAAAGACAGAGGTTTTGCTCATGACCTGTTTGAGTGGGGAATCTGGGAGGGTTTTCAAGGAGGAATAAGTTTTTAAAATAGAAAACAGAATGTTTAGGTTTAGTTTAGTTTTGTTTTGTTTTCACTTCATGTGCTTCTTGGAGCTGTTATCTTCTAAAACAAGAATGTTTTCTTAGAAATTTAATATAGTGTTAATTTGATTAGAGGAGTTCACAGTATACCATTTATCAGAATGTGCACTACAGATTTCTGAGTGATAGCTTGACTTTCAGCACTAGAAAGAAATTGATGTTCAGCCTGTAGGGTTTATTCAGTAACCTGTTGACTCATGAAAAATTGCAGTTGAATATTTGCCTATTAGCGTTATGTCCCACATACACATTTTCATACAATCAAGAAAGCCTTCCACAAGACGTTTTTTATTATGGTTATTTTTTATATTCTGTTTTCTGGTGGTTTTATTTTGGTACATTTTATTAAGGAGGAATTTTAGTGTGTAGTATATGAAGAATTTTATGCCTGGAATATTCTGGCGTATAATCACAAACGTCTTCTTGTTCTTGACCTTGGCAGGTGTCAGAGTGACATTGATGAATGTGCTGGAAACCCTTGCCGTAATGGAGCCCTCTGTGAGAACACACATGGCTCCTATCAGTGTAACTGCAGCCAGGAGTACAAAGGGAGACACTGCGAGGACGCTGCTCCAAATCATTATGTGTCGACTCCATGGAATATTGGATTGGCCGAAGGAATAGGGATAATTGTTTTCATAGTGGGGATATTTTTGCTGGTGGTGGTGTTTGTCCTATGCCGCAAGATGATTAGTCGGAAGAAGAAACACCAGGCTGAACCTGAGGACAAACACTTGGGACCAACCACAGCTTTCTTGCAAAGACCCTATTTTGATTCAAAGCTAAATAAGAATGTTTACTCAGACATACCACCCCAGGTGCCTGTCCGTCCTATTTCCTACACTCCAAGCATTCCAAGTGACTCTAGAAACAATCTTGACCGAAATTCCTTCGAAGGATCTGCTATACCAGAGCATCCTGAATTCAGCACTTTTAACCCAGAGTCCATGCACGGACACCGGAAAGCAGTGGCCGTCTGTAGCGTTGCTCCAAACTTGCCTCCTCCGCCTCCTTCAAACTCTCCTTCTGACAGTGACTCGATACAGAAGCCTAACTGGGACTTCGACTATGACAGTAAGAGCTTTTTCATCTCACTAAAACAAGCAGTGAGATTACAAGTTCTGCCACAGCCACAAATGATGCAAATCCAAAACTAGAGTCTTTGTTAGAGATAAATAAAATCAAAATCTGCAATTTTTACATTTTGAAAGCATTTTTGGATGCCTTAAGTGCTGACTGAGTATTAAGGCTGTGTTATTTTATTGAAGGAGCTGAGTCTAGTCATGTTCTAATTGATACTCTGCAGAGTTGATTTCATTTTTGGAACTGATACAGGTTCTCAACTGTGGCGTTGAGATGGGATGTTTTGATGTTGCTTACTTGAAACAGTTGGAGGAGAACATTTTTCAAAAATATCAGAAAAAGTAATAGTACTTATACTACTGGCCTAATTTATATTTGATTCTTTGGAGAAAAAGCTGTGTCATTTTAAAAACAAAATTTTTGTATTTTTTATTGTCTTAATGCTATCCATAGACCTTGGGAGAAACTCAGTTTTGTGAATCTCCAACAATATATATAAGCTTTTATGTTTGAGTTTTTCCTCTGCTTTTAAGAGGCTTCTCCCTTTTCTTTTAGTGGTTTGCTTACTAAGTAATCCTGGGCATTAATGAATAAAATGGAGTGTTGGCCAGCATGAAGCTTACTGTCTCTCATCTCTTTGTTTTAGCTAAAGTGGTGGATCTTGATCCCTGCCTTTCCAAAAAGCCACTAGAGGAAAAGCCCTCTCAGCCGTACAGCGCCCGAGAGAGCCTGTCTGAAGTGCAGTCCCTTAGCTCCTTCCAGTCTGAGTCCTGTGATGACAATGGTGCGTATCAGAAGCATGCTCACTGTGTGCGTTGCTGTACTTGCTATGTTAGATAATGACATAGATGTAGGAAATCCCCTAATGAAATCTGAAGCTGAGTCCATGTTTCATTTGGGCTACTTCTAAAAAAAATATCTACTGTGTACTTGCATGAATATCTGCTGGGGAAATATTTAGTATTCTTAATGAAGTCAACTCCAGCATCATGTCAGTAAAGGGATTTCTGTTGGTTTGACTAATCTTGTGTTACTTCTTTTGTGTAGCAGTAATTGTAAGAGTTGTGGGTTTTTAGAAACCCTCAGAACAACTTTTGACCACACAACATACGCACTCATGCACCCTCTAAGAGGAGAGATGATAAGCTGAAGTGTTCGATTTCAGCCGCACCTTTGGTATTACAAGGCTTTATTTGTCTCTTCCCCCAACCACACTGCGACCCCAGCTCCCATTTGGATCAGAGCGTACTGACTGAGAGCACAGTTTAAGAAATTGCTAGTAAGTTTGATTATATTTCTAATGAAGAAAGTTTGACAGTGGGATCTGTGACAGCAGTTCTGTTTGTCTGATTTTCCCTAGGGTCAGTTGCGTTGATAACAGCCTTGCCTTAGTAACACATACCAGTACATGAAATTGAGAGTATTCAGTAATAAAGTCAGTTGTTAGTGGAAATTTTCAAATTTCAGAATTTGTAGCTTTTGGTAGAATGTGTTTACATATAACAGATATTTTTACTAATAGACAGAAGCACTTTACTAGCCATTGCCTGATACAGAGCAGTGTGGTTCTATATGCAGTGCAGAACCCTTTTCCAAGGAGGGCCACAGTGTTTTCCATTCATCTCCAATTTCAAATATGTTACATGTGATATCAGAGTGTACTTGTGTTTATTCTTAATGGAGTGTGTACATATATGCTCTTCATTAATACGTTTCAAAATTTTATCAGCTAATTTTTTTCATTTTATATTTCTTTTTGTTAAAACCATTCTTTTTCATATATACTCCTACATGCTTTTAATTGATTATGGTCAAATTAATTAATTGCCCGATAGTACAGTGTGAGGAAAAACTATGTATAAGAGTGTTTGTGTCTTTTTCATTACCATAATCAACCACTGGATTAGTCTGCCCTTACATTTTATTGCTACCTTTCTAAGCCAATTGTAACAGTTTACTGCAAACTTAGTAGCTTGGAGGTCTGCAGGTTAGTGGTCCACCGCTTGTCTCCTCAGGTCAGGCACGTGGACTTCCGCTCCGGAAGCTGCGGGCAGTGAATGATCTGTGCCCTTCTTCTGCTTATTCCTAGAGCTAGTCCACATTGCTTGGCTTATCACTTCTTGGTCTTTCATATTCAGTATCGTGTTTCCCTGACCATTCATCTATAGTCTTAGTCATAGCTCCCTCCAACCCCAGCCAGCAGAGATTCTTCCCTTGTAAAAGACCATCTTCGTTCATTCCACACAGTTAGATCTCCTGACGTACTGAACGTAGTCATGTTTATAAATTCTCTTTTGTTATGTGCTAACGTACTGGTTCCCAGAATCAGGATATAGACATCTTTGAGAACTATCTTCCTGCCTGCCATGTGCATGCATACTTATTTAGGTACATATATTTTAAAATAATGGAACAGACAGGCAATAAAGAATTTTCACTAGAAACAGCAAAACAAATGATCTGCTTCTCTGATTGTACATTAGCTCTCCAGAATTAAGTGTAGCCACCAAAAGTCAAGAAATTTGGAGTGAGGACAAATAGAGACAAAACCATTTTTGTATCTATCCATCTATAGTTCTTTACAATTATTCTTAAAGGACATTGTGCAAATTGTTTGAATATAAAGTCATTTACTACCCATGAGATGCTGAAGAAATTGTTTTGTCCCAGCACAACCTGTGCTCATTTATAATTGTGGAGGAAATTTATAACTCAAAAGATAATCCTAAATTCCAGTAAAACATGGTTACTTTATTCCTTCGATTAATAACAGCAATTATAGCTTGATTAGAAAAGTCTTGAAAGAGAGCTAACAGAGACCATAGAGAGCAGGTGAAATGTGATGTGGTTATATTAGAGCATTTCACAGTTTTAGTTGTAAGGTAGAAATTGCATAATACTAAGATACGCTATTTTATGTGCTGTTTTCTAACTGAAGATTTTCCTAATTGACTCCTTTTGTGCCTTTTACAAGCTTCCATAGTGACTGTAATACACCTTGTCAATGCTGTAGTTGACACGGTAAATGAAGAAGGTATAGTTATAAATGCTTACGCTTTGTGTTCTGTGTTTTGCAGTGACATGTCACTGGAGTGGTGTGCCTTTGTTGACTGTGATGTTACAAAAACCAGTTTGTGGTTTTGGGAAGTTCAGTCCTTTTAGTTTGTGAAGGTGTATATATGATACAGATGCGTTGCAAAATTATTTGTATGTGCTATGCCTTTTACTTTTTACCATTCTTAGTGATTTGTGCTGGCATCAGAATAACCCATAGTATCTTAAAAACTTCATCTTTATATGGTTCAATACTAAGAGTTCAGCAATAATTTTCACAACCTAAAAATTTTAATAGAAAAAAATTATTTTCATAGGAGCAAAAATAAGACAAAATACCATACGGTCTTATAATTACCTAAAAATGACTTGATTTTTGGTGTTCTCTGGGTATGACCATAGTAGAATATGTTAGAAGTGTTTTGATTTTTTGAGACAGAGTCTCGCTCTGTAGCCCAGGCTGGTTCTGGAGCTCAGGCTGGCCTTGGACTCATGTCAATCCTCCTGTCTCAGCTCCAGAGTGCTGGGATTGCAGGCGTACGCCACCACACCCAGCTTATATGGTACTGGGGAATTGAACTTGAGTACTTAGCACTTGACTTAGAGCTTGATAGGCAGGTGCTTTAACTGCTGAGCCATTCCTCCAGAATGTTTATAAAACCAGAAGGTTTATATTTATAATAAGCTTTCTCTGTTCAAAGTGAAAAGCACTTTGATCATTTCCCTCAACTTCCATTAGTGCATTGCACTTGAGTGTAAGCACAAGCCAAAGGCACAGGCTAGTACAATATAGATCAGACCACCAAGAGCACTGGAGACCCTGTTTGCCCCCAAACCCCACCCATGTTTCTGACCACGTACAGGTAGATCTAGCTGGGGTCTGGAAAATTGGCACTTTTGGCAAGTTCCCCGTTAGTTCTGATATTCCTGAGAAAGGGCTCACAGTTTGGGACCTATTAGTACAAGCCATCCAGAGCACATAGACACCCCCATACAGCAGGTCCATGTGGGTAGTCTCTGCATGCCAAGGGTCAGTGGGAATAATCAGTGATAGATTTTATTTTTCTAAGAAATACCTTGTTTTTGCTTGCAAAATCAGAAGGCTATCTATTTTGTTTAGGGAATTTTAGTTTAACTTAATGACATTCCAGCCTTCTAGATATTGGTGCATTTTAAAGAAACAGCTTAGAAGTTCCTTCATGTGATCTCTTTTACTGAAAAACTTTCTCTTATATTTCTAAGAAATATAAATTGAAAGCCGGCTTAAATTTCAAGTGTTATCAAGTGCCTGGTCAGTAACAAACATTACCAGTTCTCATTTTTTAAAGGAATACTACATTTTGAGTAAACTATGAAAAAAAACGCTATTTTTCTAAGTACTAGTTTATTCAATTTTTAAAATAATCATGATCTTTTTAGGTTTATTTTTTTAAGTTCCTAAAATAAGTAATCTGATACTATTACTATTTCTTTCAAATTATCTATTACATGAATTTTTACAACACTGTAGAACTCATGAAGCATTGGCTTTTTCAGAAAATCACCAACGAGTGTTTCTACCATGGTTACAACTTTCACTCTTATCATCAGTAACAATGAGTGTTTGCCTTATATTTATCTTATTTAATCCTTACGGGATTTTCACCCTCTTTTCAAAAAGAGCCTCCAATTTAATGAGTGCAAATACCCATGACCCTGAAATTTACGTCTGCTTCCTTTTACCTAGTGCCATGGAGCTCTGAAAGAGCAGTTGTAGGGACAGATTTTGGGTATGGAGAATTAAGTATAAGTGTAGCTACTGATCTCTCTAGGGAAAGGTTCATACTGTAAATACAAAAATCTCATTCAAAGCGGCTAGAGTTCGGAGAGCTTCAGCTTTTCATTACCTGTAAGTTTCTAATTTTGTGTATTTGGCATATTTGGAAGTTAGAATGCGCTATAGAGTGTGTGATTACCACCTGAGTACCCAGTGCACTTATTTTATTAGATGCTTTATTTTAATTATTCCTAAGACAATGGTATGTTTTCAGGGTTAGGTTGTCAGAAGCAGAGAGAGTAAAGTAACGTTCATTTCCCTCCAACACCTCTGGTCGTCTGGTCCTCTTGCTTCCAGGTCCCATTTGTGTCTCAGGAGTTCTCAGCCATCTGGAATTTTTATAGATAATAGGACAAGGGCGCAGTGTATGGCTCGCTGGGCCTGTGCAGACTGTTAGCATTGTACTTTGTGGCTACCTTTGTTGTTTTTTCAGCTATCTGTTTTAATTATCAATGTTTTCTTTTCTTTCTACTCTGCCATCAAAAGAATCTTTGGCTGCTCCTGACCTCAGCAAATCAAGAGGTGACTTATGCATGCCAGTTGTTCATTGATAATCACTAAAAAATGTTGATAAGATTTGATCTCACCACTGACTCACTTCACTCAGCTGCTCGGCTTTTACAGCAGCAGGCAAGCCCGTGGTGTTGCGCACTGCATTTGAAGCATGGACCGTCTAACCCTTTCCCAACTTTCAAAGGATTTAAAAAACTTTAATAAGGAAAAAAAAACTACTCCAAATTTGGGAGGTTTTTTTTTTTTTTAATAATGACGCAGTGTCTAATATGATCCTTAGTCCTTTCAGAAGTAACAAAGTTTGGTTGCTGTAGTCTATCAAAAGCTGTTATTTTCCAGCACTTGTCTAATTGTATTTTGCTTGATTTTGAAGCATGCCTTGAAACATACTTGTATTAAGATATCTTGATGTTTTATGACAAAGACTGTTTTTAATGTTATACTTACTACATTGTTACAAAGGAATTTTTAACATGTTTAACGGTTGTTTCTATTATTTTAGCAAGTCAGACTGATATTTTTAAAATGACGAGTAGTGCAGATCAAGTAACATTTGATAGTTTGCTGACTAGTAACCCCTTTCCATTTCTGAAAAGACAAAACTTCTCCACTGAGGTTCTGAGACTTTCTTCACAGAGTATAATAAGTTCTAAAATTACAGAAGGGAAGTTAGAGAGTGATGTGAATCGTCTGAAGTGAACTGCACGCAGTTTAGATGTCACGTGCCACTTCTGCAACTCTCTCCTTGAGTGTTGCTTGTGGACCAAAGCTTTGCAAGTCTGCCTTTTAGAAATAGAACCTAGTGCACAGAGATTCTCAAAAGTGGGTCAGGATAGGGTAATGCTTTCAGGGTGAGGGTAGATTCCAGAGTGATGAGCTCTGGACAGATGTACAAATATGTGTGCATCCTTCTGTCTTTGATGCACCAAGCTCCTTCTTGAGGCACAAAAGCTTAGGATAAAGCATACTGACGTCTCTTGATCTCTCTCCTACCCAGGGTACCACTGGGATACATCAGATTGGATGCCAAGTGTCCCTCTGCCTGACATACAGGAATTCCCCAACTACGAGGTTATTGATGAGCACACCCCCCTGTACTCAGCAGATCCAAATGCCATCGATACTGACTATTACCCTGGGGGCTATGATATTGAAAGTGATTTTCCACCACCACCAGAAGACTTCCCTGCCCCTGATGAGCTACCGCCATTGCCTCCAGAGTTCAGCGATCAGTTTGAATCCATACACCCACCTAGAGACATGCCTTCTGCGGGTAGCTTGGGATCTTCATCCAGAAATCGGCATAGGTTCAACGTGAATCAGTATCTGCCCAGTTTCTACCCCGTTGATATGTCTGAACCTCAGAAAAAAGGCACTGGTGAGAATAGTACTTGCAGAGAACCCTATGCCCCTTACCCTCCCGGGTATCAGAGAAACTTTGAAGCCCCCACTGTAGAAAACATGCCCATGTCTGTGTATGCTTCCACAGCTTCCTGCTCCGACGTGTCAGCGTGCTGTGAAGTGGGGTCTGAGGTCGTGATGAGTGACTATGAGAGTGGAGATGATGGCCACTTTGAGGAAGTGACGATTCCTCCGCTCGATTCCCAACAGCATACAGAAGTCTGACGCTCAAACTCCCCCCTAAAGTGCCTGGACTTTAACGAACCTAGAGATTATATCAGTAATCTTCTGCATTGTTCTTGCAGCAGTGCTTACGCGCTTTTTTCGGTGAGCTAAAATGGGCATGGCTGCACTGAATCACGCGCCTCTTGATATGTTAGCCATTTCTAGTGTCCTAACCTACTGTAATTGGATGAGATTCTCATTGGCTGTGCCATATCCGAAAATCTTTTTTTTTTTGTATTTACATTTGTCTGTGTTAAAATAATGAAACAAAAATCAGTCCTACCATCTTAGCATGACTCATGTATTTATATAGATTTGATTATTTTAATTTTTTGTCTTTTTTTGTAAATTTTATGTACAGATTTGATTTTTTCATAAGCTTAACTAGATTTTCCAGATGCGTTGTGCATTTGTTTTCAACTGAATTTGGGTGGTATTTGTGTCATTACCAAGTACCCTGATTTTTTAATATAACCAGGGTTTCAGTCTGTGTGTTTCCACTGAAGTATGACATTCATGGATGCATTTCAATGTAGGCGTTTATATCTGGCTGTACATATAGGGAAAAGACAGACCTGAAACATGAACATGTCTTAAATGGGTTGCTGTATTTTAGAGTTATAAACATTTTTCATTATTGGAAAGTGTAATGGGGACCTTCTGCATACCTGTTTAGAACCAAACCACCATGACACAGTTTTTATAGTGTCTGTATATTTGTGATGCAATGGTCTTGTAAAGGTTTTTACTGAAAACTACCATTAGCCAGTCTTTCTTACTGACAATAAATTATTAATAAAATACTTTAGCTTTGCTGCTTGTTTTTTTTCTTTCATTCATATTCCTGCTCCAGATTTAGTTGATGAATTGAGATGAGAGATGAAAGGCTGGATACAGATGTGTTTGTTTTCTTGATGTTAAGCCAGCTGGAAGGCCAGTTTCTAGTTGTCCAGTAGTACTTGCAGATGTCGACGCTAGGGGGCAGTTGCTAGCCATTAAACATATAATAAGTATTTTCTAACTAAAACTTCCATGAAATCTGTCAGTACTGGCCATAACTTAAAAGCATCTATGTTTTCTATTTTTTTCAATATTTATATAAAAAGTCTTTATAAAGCATTTTATCTTTCTGTTGTCAGAAACTATGTGAATATGAAATCCAAAAAAGTAAATACATGTATCAAGTGATCTATGTGTGTGTGTGTATGTATGTATGTATGTATGTATCAGAGCTGACAAGTACACACACCCACACACAATCTAGAATACAGCAGACTCATGAACTATACCATTTACAACACTTTAAGCTGTTGCACTCATTTTTGATCTCTGGTTATTTCTTGAATCACTGAATTTAGGAATTTTCTGTTGACTGTATGATATAAGAGGGAAAACTTAACGCATATCCTAATTAACCTCTGCTGCTCTTTGTTAGCCTTTCACTAATTACAGCATAATTTTGTAGAATAACTTATAAATGGTATTTTACTATTTTAATTATGTTAAATATTCTCTGCTGAGCCTAGTAATATATACTTATTTCTACTTATTTTATAATTTTCTCATTCTTAAACAGTTGAGTTAATGTTAATTTCACTGATTTTTTAAAAAAACTTGTGATCATTCAGAAAATAGTTTTTGGTTATGTATAATTTTATTCAGACGAAAATTGCCTACGTTTTTGAAACTTACTTCTGGGGGGAGAGGTTGGTGACCAGTGCATAAAAAGTACAATACAGTAATAAGTGCTAAGCAGAAAAAATTAAATGTGAGAAACTTTAGTGGGCAGGGAGGAAGAGAGATGGACGCTCTCAGGCAACATCCTGGCATGTGAATAAAATCCTGAAATTGGTGAGGGGAAATTAGATGGTTTTGGGGAAATGAGCCTTCCAGAGAAAACAGTGTAGCTGTAGAGAAGAGTGTCTGTACAGGTTCTAAGGTATGGTGTGGGCCTCTACCTTGTTCTAGCTGTTAGAAACACCGGTCAGTCCTTTTTGTCGTGGCCATTGGCCTCACCAAGCCTTCCACCTGGTGGCCCCATCCCTAATGATCGCTTTCTTGTGAATGTCCACACAGTTGTTCTAGGATTTCCCTTTGCCGCCTTTTTATTTTGCTCAGCTCAGTTTGCGAGAGAATTTGAAGAAATACTACTGTTGAGTAGCCCGTTCCTCTTTTGAGATGTGTATCTGTGACCTAATATCCTCACGGTTTTGGAGGGATGCTTAAGACATTATTTTTTCTCTGTAACCTTGTGGAATTTCCTAATGAGAACTATTGGTAAGGCCTTTTATCCTACGTTGTATGTGGTACTTCACTACGGAAAGCCACATTTTGAGACTGTAGGCTATTTGACTTGTTAAGTTGATCCTGTTATTTTTAATTGAACTTCAATCCATCTTGGTCTTTTCTATGTATTTTCTAGAAAATACACTTTACTTTTTTAATCTGTGAAAATTGTATTGCAGCTATTTTTAAAATTTTTACATTTTACCTTGTTCTCATTGTTTCTAATAGAAGTGTTTGTGCCTATATGGGTCCCTACTGTCTCAGTTTTCTAATTGTAGTATTTTAAAGTTACTTTTTTTTTTTTTGCCTCTTTCTCTTCCAAATAGGAAAGGCAAAAGGGCTGTATCATTCCATGCCCTCCTGGCCTTTATAGAGTTTCTGCTGAGAAATCTTACTTTGATCGGTTTGCCTATAGAAGTGATCTTATGTTTTTCCTTGAAGTTTATAGTACTCTATTTTGAATTTTTGGCACTGTAAAATGTGCCATGGGAGATAATTTTTTGGTCATGTCTATTTGGATTTCTTGGTGCCTCCAGCACGTGCTTTTCTGTCTCTCTTTCTCTCTCTCTCTGTCTCCTTCCCACCATCCCTCTTTCTATTTCATTGAATAGCTTTTCTATGCCTTTAGCATATATCTGTTTTTCAAGACTTAGGAGTCTTCAGTTGGTCTTTAATGTTATTGCAGGATTCATGTACCATGTTTCCTCTGTTCATAGTTTTGTTTTCAATTCCTGTTTTCATCATCCACCTTGCCTTCCGGCTCTGGTATTCCGTCTGATCTAATCTAAGACTTTCAGCTGACTTTTATTAGATTTTATGGATTAGAGAATTGAATCCCTTAGAAAACTCATGATCTCTGAAACTCAAAAAACATTGTAAGAGAATTATTTCTGGGCTACTACAAGAAACTGAGAAGCATGATCTCAGGGAAAGGCGTGTCTTTACGTGCTCATCGTGTGTGGCATGTGGTAAAGGTTTGATGAATATTTAGGTGAATGCACGGATGAGCCCGTCCACTAGTCCTTTTGTTGAGTGCACACGAGTAGACGACATCTGAGAGATGAGGTGGCATTCCCTTCCAGCTATATTCTTAGTTTTCTACTAACACGTGTTCGTGCATCCTGATGATGAGGCTGTTTGATCTTCCAGTTCATGTCCAGCTCGTGAGAGCTCCCTCAAAGTGGGAAGCTTGAGGCACCACACAGTTAGCTTCACTTGACACCCATCTTACTTCCCTGTCCTGTCCTGTCCCAGGTCCTGACACTCAGGTCACCAAAAACTCCTCTTCTACATTTCCAAGAGTTGGAAGTAAGTAGCTGGTTTCTTCTGTTAACTTTCAGGATGGAATTTTTGGTCATACTTTTTTTTTTTTTAATCATCAGTAGTTAGCACTGGAATAGGGAAGTTCTTCTCTTTGTAATTCACTTGCATAAGAAAGTTCTTTGTAATGAGTATATATATATATATATATATATATATATATATATATATATATTATATATATTGTGGATATATATGTATTTTTTAAAGGTGTTTATATTGTATTAACAAGCTTGTAACTTACAAGTTTGTAAAGTAGAAACCAAATGATGTCACACAGATTTTCAAGAGTTTGAGAATGCAGTCAATCCAACATTTAAAAGCTACCATTCTAATAATTATCACATTTTCCCCACTATTTTTATTGATATATGTATGTAATACATATTATTTACAATGAATTTGGGTATTGCATGCACATATCTATCAGATCAACTTTACAATCCCTTCCCATTTTTGACCCTCCCGCCCCCTCCTTATCCCTTCCCCCAACTCCGGCTATCACTGTATGTGGTTCTGTAGAATGTCTGTATTCTGTATTTTCCAAGTCAGAGAAACTATACTGTACTTAGCATATTAATCTTCCACACCTAAATTATTTCACTTAAGTCACCACTCTTAACTCAGCTTCCTGTTCCTCGAATGGGTCACAGTAGTTAAATCTTGATGCCACTTCTCTGAATCCAACCAATCCCTTTATTGGGATATTTACCAAAAATTCACATTCTTATCTCTTTTTTGTTTTGTTTTGTTTTTTTAAAGTATTTTTAAGCTAAGAGATATGCTTCCTTCACCCAAAAACGAACATCATATTTTGTGTATAATCTGACGTCTTAAATTTTCTGAGTATGCTACCTAAGTGTGGTTTACAAAATTGATGTCTTTATCTAGTTTTTTGCCCTCTTCCTGTCTCACTGGAGGCATGTGACCCTTGTGTCGCAAAAAGTGTCAAAATACATGCTCTGCATAATATATCTTAAGTGTAGGTGTAGCTTACCTGTATTGCTACTTTTTAATGTTTGAAAAAAATTTACAGCAATTTCAACATTAATCCTTTTATATATTTGGTTTTGTCCCTCTTCAGGGCAGATTTCTGATTATGTAGAAAAATTGTTGCCAGTACTGCAGGTACAACATTCAAAGCTCCAGTTGCATAAAAGGCAGAACTTTGATGGGCCCTGTGCTAAGATTTCTTTAATGCTGGCATTCTCTACCGTGATCGTGCTGTATTAGTGCTCTTTCCTGGTCCTTCCCATGCCATGGTATATTTAGAGGTAGCACAGTCACAGAAAGGGACAGGCTGCTCGAAACCGAAGTCTAGGCCTGTGCTGCAGCCTCAGTTACCCAGCAGGTCAGCGGGGCAACTTCTTTACACCAGGAAGTTCTGCTGCAGAGAACTCCACACAATCCTCCTGCCCTCTTTTCTCTTCCAGTTAGCATAAATTCTAAGCAAGAACTGTGTCGTCTCGGTGAAAGTCCCTTTAATTTTGACTCAGTCGTCAGTGACTTGCATAAATGTAAAACTGAGTTCTCTTAGGGATTGGAACTCATGGGCAACCACCCAGTTCCCCGCCACCCCCATCACCACCTTCAGCCTGTGTTCCGCTGATGGCTCCTTTTAACCGCAGTCTCCGCTCTGACAGACTGAAGACCAAGGTGGCTGAATTCACATTGCTGATTTCCATCAGTAACTTACTGAAGGTCAATGTGGCCTGTTCTTTCTGTTTTGTAGACGGGCGTTCTGCGTGCTCTCTGATGGCTCTTCATCAGAGGCATTAGGTTCAGTTTCAATTAGTGCACCAGCTGAGAGGAGAATTGCTTGTCAGAATTTAATTTTCTCACTACCAGTTTACGGCCACTCCTGCAAACAGAATGAGCCACTTGAAAAGAATGGCATTTTTTTTCCCAAGAAAATCTCGATCCGTGCGAACACTTAGGTAATTAATGCACTTGTCCCTGTGCTGGTATAGAAGGTAGGAGATCTTAGAGGCAATGTTTTCAAATGATGCTAGACACAAAGAGGAAGGAAATGTGTGACACATTTGAGTGAAAATGTCATCAGACCAACTATCTTGTCAAAAGCTAGTAGTGGGGATCCTGCGTAAATAGCTCAGTTTTCCTAAATCACAGCCATTTATCTTCAGGGGTGAAATAAAATTCTCACAGTGTCTAATGACTGTTGCTTCTGCTCATTTTCACGTTTGTGGGCGCTACCCGATAGTCGGAGGATAAAAAGGGAACAGGGAAGGGCGAGGAAGGGAGCCACAAGTCTACCCAGGTGACCCGGCGGCGCTTCTCATGCCTGGCAAAGCCTCAGGAACGCAGCTACACTTCTGTGTCAGATTTGAAATGTTAACCCACCTGCAAATTGAAATCACACACCGAAATTTTAAGATGATACTCCTGTTTTGTGGTTGGTGTTTTTAAAATTCTTACTTTCATGAGTATCTTCTTTCAAATGGAAGTATACTTTTTAAAATTGTGTATACTTTAGGTGCACACATTTTGAAATACCTGTATGTAGTGAAATGATGACTATATTCAAGAACATTAACGTGCCTGCCATTCCATGTAGATTACCTTTTTGTGTGTGTGTACACATGCGTGGTAAAAATGGTTAAAATTCCTGTCCATTGTACCGTGCAACACTATTCACTGTGAACTCCAGGCCGTGTGTCCGGTTTCTGGGCTTATCTCTGATTCTGTAATTAAACCCTGGTCTCTTGGGCCCACAGTCTCCTCCTTCCGCCACGTGCCCTACCCCCGGTTACCACATTCCTGTCTCATTTCCTGTACATTTGAAGTTTTGTTTGTTTTGATTCTATGTATAAATGAGATTAGGTTACATTTATCTTTCT
The DNA here is from genome assembly GCA_004027205.1 of Ctenodactylus gundi. Classification (NCBI taxonomy): domain Eukaryota; kingdom Metazoa; phylum Chordata; class Mammalia; order Rodentia; family Ctenodactylidae; genus Ctenodactylus; species Ctenodactylus gundi. Next base: position 17,342 of record PVKB01001359.1, on the reverse strand, counting down.
GTACTTGACTTATTTTACTTGTTCTCTAAGTTCATCCGTATTGTGACCAGTGGCAAGATATCCTTTTGAAGGCTGGGTAATATGTAACTGTGTATGTACACAGCAACTTTTCGAAAATCCCTTTGCCCATCAATAGATACTTAGTTTTATTTCCGTATCTTGGTTATTGTGAATAACTTGGAAATGAACGTGATGATGACAGCGTCACGTGATGATCTTCTTTCCTTAGGTTGTGTACTCAGAAAGAATTAGTAAGCTGTGAGCTTTTGTGGGTTTTTTTTTTTTCATTTTTTCCCGTTTGTTTTGTTTTGTGTTTGTACCCAGAGCCTTTGTTTACAGAGCTGCAACTCCTGCCAGTTTAATTATTTTATTACGAAACATTGTCTCACCAAGTCGCTAAATTGCTCACGCAGGGCTGCACTTGTAATCCACCTGCCTCAGCCTCCCGGGGTGCGGGGATTACATTCCTACACCGCCGTGTTTGGCTGGTGGTCCTGTTTTCAATGGCTTCATTACTCTTCAATCTGTGTACCCAGTGACTGCGCCGCTACACACCCCTACCGGTGGCGTACCAGGGCTCCCCTTCTCCACACCCTTGCCTTCACTTGACGTCTTTTGTCTTTTTGATAATAGCCCTTCTAACAGATGTGAGGTGATATATTCTTGTATTCTTGGATTTTGGTTTGCAATTCCCTGAAGCTTAGTGATATGAACACTTTTTCATACACCTGTTGGCCATTTTTTGGGGAAAAATAGTTATTCAGGTCCTTTCCCCATTTGTTTGTTTGTTTGTGATGCTGGGCAACCAGCACATGGTCTCCAGACTGAGCTGCAGCCACAGCCCATATTTATTCTTGACTTGAAATAGAATCTTGCTTAGTTGCGAATATTGCCCAGGCTAAACACAAATTCGGGATCCTCCTGCCTCAGCCTCGTAGAGTGCTGGGATTATAGACCTGCACCTGCCATATTTTTTTTGATTGGGTTGTTTTTTTTTTATTGAGTTGTGTGAAGTTATGCATATATACTATATGTGTATCTATATATTGAATGTTTTCTTCATTATCTAGCTCACAAAATGTTTAGTCCTTTGACTGCTGTTTAATTTTTTTTTTTTTTTTTT
>PVKB01001359.1:0-16119 GCA_004027205.1 Ctenodactylus gundi | reverse complement strand
AAAAACCCAGTTTTAACATCATTTGTTGAAAAAATTATCCTTATGTGTCTTTTTGATGGACGGAGTGTGTGTGGCTCTTGTGTAGGGGTTTTAAGCTCACATGAACTGCATAAAGTATTGTCCACAAGCCTTTCTGGAAATATAAATTCCTTCAGCTAGATACAACGATCAAAATGCAAAAAACCTCCCCAATTAAATACTCTTACTGGGTAGAAACACCTTTAATACTAAAAAAAGTTCAAAGATATTACTTTAACTCCTAATGAGGAATGTCACAAAATTTTTAAATATACACTGGTCTTTGCAAACTGAATCTCCTGCATTTAATTTCTGTGTTTTGGCCAGGGGTCCTGTCGTGCACAGAGTTAGCACTCACAGTGAATTATAGGCTACATTTGTTCTTTAATAGAATAAAAACAGTAATGAACTTTGTTGAGTCTGCTCTATGAACTTAGCTACATGGTCTTTATGAGTACAGTATACCATCTTCACATTTCATATGTGGGAAGCAGCTATTTGTTCTTGATGGCTAAGGCACTTGCTCTGGCCGCAGAGCCCGCTGTCTTTATGAGGAGTCTGTCTGCACCTGGCGGAAGGCCAGCCTGCCGTGGGTGGGGCAGGTGCAATGGCCCCTCACTGAGTTGAACGGAGGCCGACCTGAGCGTTCGGCTATCGGTACAGCCTGTAGGATCAGCTTCTGTCATGGATCCAAGTTTGGTCCACTCTGTTTCTGTCGGCAGGAGAACCGCTTTGAACACTCAAACCTTCAGGCCTCTGGCAGCTTTCAAGGTACAGACCTGAGTTCCACCACTAGCTTGCCCAATGGCTTTTTTTTTTTTTTTTGCTTAACTTAGTTTCTTCAGCCAAAAGGTGATGTGACTAAACCCTCAGAGATTTATTAGGAATCAACACTAACAATCCCACGGACAGCTGTCTTTGTTGCCTGGCAGATCATTCTGCCCCGACTCTTGAATCCACCCGGAATCTCTCCATCAAGAAAGTGAGGCACAGGAAGTGATAACTTCCGAGAGGTCACACTGCAGGTCAGTGTTGGGACTGGAATTCAGAGGTGTCACTGTGGCCTCAGAGGTTCTCCCTCAGACCTCAGCCCGTCACACCAGCAATAATTTGGGCATGATGTAGGATCCAAGTTTTCTCCCTCACCCCATTCCCATCTTTCAATATGTGTTTTAACAGTTTAATTCTTAAAAATGTATCCCAAGAATGTTTCATTTTCTACATGCGCTTACAAAACAGGCTATAATTTACAATTCAAGAGTTTCTGAAACACTTAGTTGAGATCTTTGGGCCAAACATTAACTGTAGTCCAGAAAAGATTTGGTCATTTGAATCCTTGTAATTTTCTACTAATTTGGTGCATTTGACACTGAATTATGTCTGCATGATGTGGAGTGCAGTGAAGTCTCAGGGTGCTAGGTTTGCTGTTCATTTATTCAGATTTCTAAGAGTGAATGCCGGGACCATTATGTTTGTTCTTTAGAACTAAGATAAGTGTGTTGGCGTCATCTTCCAAACCATCCAACCCGTACCCCTCAATTCTGTCACCTGCCTCACTTCACAGAAATCAAAGCCACTCTGTTCCCTCAGCTCAGCATGCTGGCACTCCTGGGGGCCACACTTGGCTCCTTGTCTCGGGTGTTCATTCTTTCATGCTCTCTGCTTTACGTAGTGCGTGGTTGAATCAACAAATATTTATTAGACCCTACTCTTTGCTTCACTCTGTACATGTTTATTAGCAGTTTGGCCTTTTAGAAAAAAAATATTCTCAGTATAGTCAAAGGGTGTTGGCCATGCATGAAACAATCATTTGGCTGAAAAGTGAACTATGATATTTAGGGTATTATTTTCTCTCCTAAACCCCTTATAATCCCTTATCTATGTTAATGCTAAAATAATGGTTACAGGTCTTCTGAACTGCTTATGAGTTTTATAGATGTTCACTTGAAATTAACACACCGTGATCTCTGTACGATAGACTCATGGGCAAGTCTCTGGGGAAAAGTAGAATACTTGTGAGTCATTTGCAGTTCAAGAAATGAAGTCGTGGCTCACAGTCGTTGTTACACTGAGGCAGAACTAAGTGGATCAAATCTTGGACAAGTCTCTGTTGCTTCAGCATCCGGCAAATTCTTAACAACTATGAGCCGTGGTGATTTTTGCTTATGCTGTGTTTGTCCTCCACTATCATCTTTTATTCAGACGCAGAGAGCAAAATTCAATTTTATAATGTCTGGGAGTGCAGCACCTCCGCCTGCAGGGGGGAGACGAGTGTTGCAATGCATCTAGAACTTGTTTTCAGCAGTGTTTGCGAGGCACAGCAAGTACACTTATGGAGAAATTCAGGCAAAAGCGTACTTGAAAGCAGATTTTTCCCTGTAATGGTACACTGACAAATGGATCTCTCTGTCCTACTAGCAGCCTCATTCCTGTCCCTGTGCATTAAATAGTTGCTCTGTCATCATTGGTAAAGTATTTTTACTTTTATTTTATTTTAATTTTTTTTGAGGCAGTGTCCTGTCTTGTTACAGGAGCTCCTGGACTTGTGACTGCAAGTGTGCAGCATTATCTGTGTTGTAGAGTTTGCTCTAACGATCAGCAAGTCTGTCCTCAACTTTTTGCAGGCTATTTTAGTTATTAATGTACTGCTTTATGAAAAGTATGGAAATTAGTAACAATACATTTCCTTTTCCCCATGCTTTATATGGTTACACTTAATGGATCTTCACACTTTGTGCTCCCACAAGTTAATGTTATAGTTTCAGTTTTTGAACATTACATAGTTTACAAAGAGCTTAAGATTTAAAAAGGAACAAAAATACACTTTGCATTTATCTATTTATCATTTCTGATGTTCTTTATTTGCTTCTGAGAGTCTGAGTTTTTAGCTGGCATATATATTTAACCTATTAAGGACATCCTGCAGCCTGCCAATGTGAGTTCTCCTAAAGGTGCTTTTATCTGCAAATGTATTATATTTTGTTTTCTTTCTTTCTTTCATTCTTCTCCCTTCCTTTCTCCTTTTTTTCCTTCCTTCCTTCCTTCCTTCTTTCTTTCTTTCTTTCTTTTTTTCATTCTGTCCTTGTTCTGGGGACTCAACACAGAACCCCATGAATTCCAGGCAAGTGCTCTGCTACCGACCATCACCCCAGGCATTTGTTTTTATTCTTGAGCATTGTTTTCACTGAACATAAAACTCTGATTCCACAAGTTTCCTCTGTGACAATTTGAAAGATACAACTTGTTTTGTCCTTAATGATCTCTTGTAGTTAGGCTAGTGATTCTCCCCAAAAATGTCCAGTTCCTAACCCCTCAAATTTCTAAAGATGCTACATTTCACGGGGAAAGGGATTTTTCAGATGCAATTAAGACTATTGACCTTAAAATGGAAAAAATTAGCTTGCATTATCAAAGTTGACCCAGGGTAATTACATAGCTATTTACAACGGAGAAAATTCCCCAGATGGAGGCTAGAGTGAGACTTGGAGTACCACGCCTGGCCATGAAGATGGAGAACCGGACTGTGGGTCGTTGGGGAGGTAGGCCACTTCTAGAGGTTGACAATGTGCTCAGTCCTACAGCTGCATGGAACTCGATTCTGCCAAATTGAGGGAGCTCAAAAGTGGATTTATCCATAAAACATTCAGAAAAAAAAATGCAGCCCTGTTCATCAGTGACTTTTCTTTTCCTAAGACTTTAAGCAGAGGCCCCTGCTGAGCCCATGTGCACTTGGACTTCTTTTACTAGGACACAAAATGGTCTTCATTCTAAAACTCTAGCTTAATTTATCTGAGGTAAATTATTATGACAGTAATAGAAAATCGACAGTTTCTGATAATCAGCTGCTTGTTGGATTACTGTTCACCAGTATGTAATATGCTGCTTTCGGTCTGCTTTTAAAAGGAATGAAAGACCTATCACAGTGACGCCTTTTACTCACGTTTATCTCAGTACAATCCGTAATAGCTAAGTGGCCTGTATGCATACCATCAGCTGAAAGGAAGAAGGAAAGAAATACACACAGTGGAGCCGGGTGGGGTTGCCCCTGCCTGCGACCTTAGCACCGTGAATGGCCAAGGCAGGAGAATCGCAAGCTTGAGCCTTACCTGGATGACTTAATGACTTCAGTGAGAACTTGTCTCAAAAGGAAAAATAGAAAAGGCCACAGACATTGCTCAGTGTAAAGGCCCCGGTTGAATCCCCAGTAAGCCCAACGACAAGTCTGAGTCAGTTGCAGGAAAGTGAGTGGATCTTATACTGTAATGCTAAGTGAAATAAGTTAGACACGTGTTTTCTTTCATATGAGAAGCACCAAATAGAAACAACTTAAAAAGCAAAATGCAAGGGAGATGATAGGACACAGGGAGGTGGATTTTGTAGACATGGGAAGGGAACTTGGGGAAAAGGGGACAGGAGAGGGAGCCGAGGGGGAGAGGAAGTAGTAATGATTATGATGTGATACGTGCAGGTACTGATTCTCCTAGATGAGTCTAAATATTATCATAAATATGTGTGAATAAAATTTGAAAAGAATGCATACTAGGTAACCTTCATATGTTGAGTGATTTGGGATTGTTTCATGGACACTGAACTGTGGGGATCTGAATTCTGTCATAGTTCAGTGTTACTATTTTCTTCGTTTCAATTCCGTAGGCGATACTGTTGGGTAGGCTTGCACTGTGTCGCTGCTTCTTGGTGGAAACCCCCAGCCTCAGGCTGGATCTTTCCTCTTTAGCTGGTTGTATTGAGCCTACTCACGAGCACAACTCAGAGACCATTCCTGTTTCTGATGTGGACAGTCAGAGTTTAGGGACCCTCTCTCTAGCCTTTTCTTATCCGGGGTTTCACAATTTTTTCAGGGTCCACGATTTCCCAATTTTATTGTATTTTTATTCCACAGACGAGAAAGATTGTTTTTCTATGTGCATCACTTCCGGATATACCACCGGTGCTAATTGTGAGCCTGTCTGAGTTAAGAGATTCCCGTGGTGATGACATGGTCATGGGGCTCTGCCCATGAGTGGGTTAATCCATCAATGTTAGTAGCTAAATGCGGCATTAGAAAGTTGGGCCCAGCGGGAGGGTGGGTCACAAGGGTGTGCCTTTGGGAGATGCTTATCTCCCTGTGCTTCTGCCCTTTTCTCTGCTTCTTGGCAGCCAAGAAGGGAGAAGCTTGTGTTCACCATGCCCTCCCACCATGATGATTCTGCTTTGGAGCCAGACCACCATGGACCGAAACCTCCAAAACCATGAGCCAAAATGAGCCTCTTCGCCTTTAGGTTGCTGGTTCTGGCTATTCTGTCCCGGCGATGGGGAAGCTGGCCCTTTCACCACCATTGTGGCCACCTGGGCCACTGTGTTTGTCTACAAATCAATTTGCTTATGAAAACTCCAGTTATTGAAGGTTTAGGTTTCACATATTGTTATATAACTTTTTGGTCAAGGATGGACTGGACACACAATAGGGGTCACACAAGATTATATCCCATGATGACGTTAGAGCCATCTCAGTTGGTGCTTTGTGATGTTCACATGACAATAATATCACCAAATGACAAATTTCTCATAACATCCTGTCCTTCATGACTGTACCACAACAATTCTGTGGGAAGAGTTATATGTCCTACATACTCAGCACTTGCTCCATTATTCTCTATGTAGTGGAATTACTAGATGAAAGTATAGATGAGGTTTTAAGACTTTTGTGTGTAGTATACAGAAATGCTTTCCCCTGAATTAAAAAAAAAAACATTTTTTGCTATCATAGTTCATGTTTTCAAAGCGATAGCTAGAATGATAACTTACTGTCTGTTTTGTCTTTAAAAAAAGAGTTAATACACGTTTTTAAGTGTTTGGTGGGGGTTGGGGATCAATCTCATGGCCTTACATATGTTAAACATATATGCTACCTCTTAACCATACTCCAGCCTCATATTTTTAATTTTTAGTTGTCTAATCATGTCCCATAAATATGTTCTTATTATTTCCTTTTTGTTGATAGGATTTTTTTTTTTTTTTTTTTTTTGCTATAATCAGGGTCAGGAACTCTTCATCTCAGATACATCACAAATCATTTCCACAGTTTATCTGGCTATTACTAACTTTTTAAATACAGGAGCTGTAACTTCTCTGTAGCAAAGTCTCTCACTACTAAAACCCATTATTTCTTAGCAATGAGATTTGCAGCGCTAAAGGCAGACCAAAGTTCAAATCCTACTTCCCCCTGCGACTGGCTGCCTGACTCCCATACTTCTTAACCTCTCAGCACCACAGGGTTCTCACCCACAGCATGGTCCCAGCGAAGCCAAGCCTTGTGGGATCCACCCCGGGCAAGACACGTCTGCCAGGGAAGTCGTTACCCGCGGCTGGGAGCTGACAGGTGCCCAGTGAACAATGGCTGCTACCACTCTTAAGGGCATCGCTACTCTCTTTATTGTTTCTTAAGGTTACAGAGTTTTTCTCCCCCAAAGTTAGTTTATATTTTATTTAAATGCATCTTTGTTTCTTTAATGTACTGCCCTTCCTCCCTACTACTTTGAAATGTCAACTTTCTCAAATCTGTCTTTCCTATGTTCTTGGGATGTTGAACCCACTGGTGTTCTACTTTTGAAAATGTTAATGTACATTTTAATATTAGTAGGTCATACTACTCATCTTACTCAAAAGCCTTTTCCTACACTATTTACACTTTCAAAGAATTCTTAGGGCCACCTGGTATTTTCACTGGGCTGGCATAACAGCAGTCTTTCAATATGAGAACATACCCGTCTTCCCTTTTATCAAGTTTCCTTTCGTGATTCTCAGAGAGTTTTGAGAGTTTGTGTTTGCTCTGCACCCAGCTGGTTAACCGTTTTTGTAGCAATTTTACATCTATGCTCTTATGTATTAGGTCTAAGTATATGTTCTATGTCACTTTCATCAGTAGTTTAGAAAGCACATACACCTGCCATCCGTGATTACTGAGTTTGAAGATTTTTTTTTTCCTTTGGCAACCTTATTTGATTGCCAGAAGCATCCGACACGCGCGTTAAGGGATGCAACACCGAACGGCGAGGCAAGATCTCTTGGTTTGTTTCTATTTATTTTTTCTCTCTTACAAAGTAACCGAAATGGGAGAGTTCCTGCAACCTTATTCCCCTTTTGCAGTTCAGGAACCTGGGCGCATCCTGGCTACGTGATTTGCTCGCTTCGCGGTCTAGGTTTCAGGCCAACGCAGGGGCCCACGGGGCGAATCCCCGCGGGGAAACGTTCAGGCGTGGCGGCGCGGTCCCCGGCCCGCGCAGGCTCCCCGCACGGGGGCGCAGGCGGCCCGTGCTGCGGCGCCCGGGTCCGAGTTGCCGGGCGCTGGGCGCCAGGCGTCCGCGGCTGTGGCCACGTGCGGAGTAGGACGGAGCGGGCGGGATGAGGGGCAAGCGCCCGGGCAGCCGCCTGAAGCGGCCGAGCGGACCGGCGCCGCGCTCGGCGCTCCGGGGCTCCGGGCGGGCGGTGACGGGCGCGGGGCTTGGAGGCGCCCGGGGGACCATGGCGGGCAACGGCAGCGGGCTGCTCAACGCCTCCCGGCAGGCGCTCGGCGGCGGGGACGGCGCGCGGCCGCGGCCCTCGTGGCTGGCGTCCACGCTCGCCGGCGTGCTCATCTTCACCATCGCGGTGGACGTCCTGGGCAACCTGCTGGTCATCCTGTCTGTGTACCGGAACAAGAAGCTCCGGAACGCAGGTAGGGCCGGCGGCCCGCGCTCTGCGGGCAAGTCCCCGTCTCTAACAGCGAGGGCCGTCGGTTGACTTTTTCGTGAGCGCACGCGTCTAAAATGGCCTTTCCCAGAGGAGTCGGAACTGTCAAGTTCCTAAGTGCTAGAAAACTCAGGTGCGAAAACTGCCGCCCTCCGAATGGCTATTTCTGGGATTTGTGAGACGGAGACGCAGCAGGTCCCGCTGAGCTCCTTCCGGCGCTCCTTCGAGGCAGATGAAGGCGCTCCCCAATTGCTTGGTTTTACGGACAGGCGGGTTTTCCCAGCTGGGCTAGAGTACGGGGAATAGCTCAGCTGGCAACTGCCCCGGTTTTGTTGCGGGTAGTTTTCAATTTTTAGCACAGAATTGAGGAAAAACTATGCTCCCAAGCGCTTAGGAAAGGACTTCTGCTACCGCAAGTAAACATGCTTGCGTATTGAAAATAGAAGTTTCAGTAACGAGTATGTTTACACATAATGTATTACCAGAGCTAATTTTGCGTTTGAGTTAAACTCGCTTTTTCCTCCAGGCAGTGCGTTGGAATTGCTTGGTCCTGGGAAGAAGCAGGCGCCGCGCTTCGTTCAGCCGCAGGATGCCCGCGCTTCTGAGGAGCCTGCCTCCTGTTCTTAACTTCGAGGCGAACTTTTGGGAGTAGGGGCCTGAAAGAAACCACGTACTTAAATGTTTGCAGCGGGGCGTGTTTCTGTTCTCGTCGGGTAGTTGGTAAAGGCTTCAGTTTGGGTTGAATCTTTTTGGCAGACCTCTTTCTCTTCTCCTTTCTTCCCCCAAAACTTACGGCAGTTAGGGATTAATTAATAAGCAGCTGATCATATGAATCAAATTTGAGTAAGTCCATCACCTCAAGATGACCGGACTAAAATGAAGCAATTTTGCATTCATGAAGGGGCTCGCACTTCTAGCAGTAAAAGTAGGTTTCATTCACAGGCAGAGATGTGTTCTGAGCCGTGTGTCAGTGGATTGAATCCTCAGGTCAGTCCGGTGGTGGGGCACCATTACCCACATTACAGGGGGCAAAAGTGAGGATCCACTTTGGTCTTAGGGACTGTAAGTGGTGGGCAGGTTTAATTCACAGAGCCCACATCTAGAACTCACCCTCCCTTTGTTGGTATCAGTAACTGTGACACTTGGAAAGTTTGAATCCCACGGAACCATTTAAAATGTTCACGTCTTAGTCTTGCTTCTTGGGCTTTATGATAAAGGTTCCTTCCATGCTACTTCGAATTTTATTTGCTAAGCAACTTTTTGAGGGTGATCTGTGAAATACTACTTTCCTGTAGCTCATGGAGATGCTTAGTGAGCTTGAATCTGTAAAGATTTTAAATTTTCCCATTTTTATAGTTGAGGCTTTTTGCTCAAATGTACCACTATCTCACTTTGGGCCATTTGAGGTTTTGTAGAAGAGGTGCTAATTTAAAACGGTGATAGAGATAACTGATCCAAACACAAGCTTGGAGATGCTTATAAAAAGTTCTCAGGGCTTTATTCCCCCCCACCCCCCACCCCCTTACTAGTCAGGCAAAGTGATGCATGCACTCTAGAACACTGTAGCAGGAAAATTTCAAGTTCAAGACCAAACTGGAACTCAATGTGAAGGCCTCCAGTTCAATTCCCAATACTATCAAAAAAAAAAAAAAATTAAAGGATTTTTTTTTTCAATTTTTAAAATACTGTGCTGGCTTCAAGAACAAAAATATGAAAAAAAGAGAGAATGGAAAAATGAAAGAATGACATTTAAACTTTGAAATGTACTTTCCTTTGGTAATTCATCAGGGAAAGGTCTTCTCATGTACAGTATCTTAGAAGATAGGTCATAACACATTTTAAAAAGATAGCAATCTAAACCAGTTTGTTATCATTATCAGTTTTTAAATCTGGATGTACCACAAGGTAAACTGTCAGTAATTGTTTGGGGAAAAAAGCCCCTAGACTCTATAACCAAATGGTTGGCACTGTGCTACCGCACTCGTACACCTGTTTCCTTCAGGTCTGTCCAGGATATCACCTGTCCTTACCCTGTGTTCTCACAGAGGCTTACAGAATGTGGAGAAACCATGGATTCCAGGCCTCACGGACCTGGGCTCAACTTCTGGGTGCCCCAGTGCTGTTTAAAGATGTTTAGAGCTGTAGGCGCACCTACAGCAAATTTTTATCTGTGTTAGGCATGGCTGTGCTTGTGGCAGTGGAGGCTGAGGCTTCCTGCCTTCTCCACTGCATTTGGCCCACACCCACCATCTGCTCATCAGTACTCCAGCTGTGGTCCCTGAGCTAGTGTGATCGAGTCCTTGGTCATTCTGTGCACTGTGCCCCCCGTGCCCTTTCTCTTCTCTTTTCTCCCACCCTTCCATTCTTTTCCTTCTCTTGCTCTTTCTTTCTTTTCTCTCCTTGTCTGTGTCTTACTCTTTGGCCTTCATTACCGTTCAGTCACCATAATTGGATTCTACTTCAGTGGAGTTCATATTTGAATCTGTTGTACATGAGGCAAATTGTTTGCATATTATAGTCTATAATTTTATTCATGATTTGCTTTAAAGATAATTGTATCTGATAGTCTGGCTCTTCCTCCATTTTGAAAAATCATACAGACCAACAATGTGGTTTAAAATACATGTACTGGGGGCTTTTGAAACCTGAAAGCCACCTACCTCACTCAGTGACCTGTGCCCCTTTGAGAGACTATGTGAGAATGGGACCTTGTGTTTTATGTGGGGACCAGGAGAGGTCTTTACTTACTACCTCAGGTAAGTCGGGAGAATGCTAGGGAAGAGGTAGATGATGGAGGATGAATTTTGTGGTAAGGATTTGGCGGAAACAAGGATATTCGGCCCTACACCTTTGAGGTTTTATATCTACAAATTGTACCAACTGAATATGGAAAACTTTTGAAAAAAATAACGTCTGCACTGAGCAGAATTACATTTGCACTGAGCATGATTAAACATTTTTTGGTCACCCCTCCCTAAACAAGGCAGCATAACCACTATTTATTTTAATTAAAATTTTGTTTTTAAGCAGGAATTTGTTATGGTTGCCCAGGCTAGTTCAAACTCATAGGCTCAAGTGATCACCTTGCCTCAACTTCCTGAGGAGCTGGAATTATGAGTGTAGTGCACCGTCACATCGGGCTTAGCATTTGCAGCGTGGTAGGTGTCATAAGTAATCTCAAAAGTACTCACTGAGATGATTTAGAGAGTGTACATCAGAGGAAGCATATGGTTTCATGGAATATTATGTGATTTGATAAGAGACTTGAACATCTTTGGAATTGGGTACCATGGGGGTCCTAGAACTAAGCCTCTGTGAATACCAAGGGATGCTCTTGTACGTGTACGAAGCTGTTGATGAAGTTAGTGCTCCTGTGTTGGGGACAACCAGATGACCTAGGGATACATGAGAGGAGCTGTAGAGTGTAGGAATCCGGCCTCTGGCCTTCGGGGTTTCCGGGGAGGTTACCTCTTATCTCTCTGGGTTATTGTTCACCTCAGCATGTTGAAGGAGCTGTTCAGCACCCAGTTAAGTGTCCTTTGATTTTCATAATTATCAAACTCATTGCAGAGTTAGAAATTATCGTTCCGTCAGGTTGTTTTGCAATGATGGGGAATGTGGTGGGCACAATCTCACATCCATATACAATAGGCGTCAGAGATCCAACAAAGTGTGTCCTGGTTCACTTCTGACTTATGTCTCTCTGATGGAAGAAATAATTTTTTAATGACGTCCAGTTCCCCTGTTATATTTCTCAAGAAATATTCACAATTTTTAAAAAATTCCTATGAAATTCTTTCTATTAGGGAGAGAATAAAGTAAGCCACCACACAGCATCATCGAGCCTTCTTTAGTGGGACCCTTTGGACGAGAGATCATGGATTAACACTCTGGGGCATCTGCAGGTTCTTAGAAATTTGGGTTGGATGAACAAGGGATGCTCACAATGAGCTAATTGTGTGTGAAAGGGAGCAAGTCTTGAGACTGAGCTAACTTCATGCCTTTGGCTGGGCCAAGGTAAGAGATTAGCACTGCAGTGACCCCATCAAGCTGTACCCACCGAGGAGGAACAGCCTGAATAGGTAGCAGCTTGGCTATTGACATGCAGCAGTACATCTGTAGGCAGAGGGGTGGGTTTACTGCTCTCAGCGGGAACTCAAAGGATGGAGGAACTTAAGCACTTCACTCTGTTGTGAACATTTCCTAAATAAAGGCTCACACATTCTCTTCTGCAAAATCAATTTCAGATGCCTGTATTGAGGTCATAAAAAGTCACTGTTCACATGGTTTACTGGTGATTTGAAGACCAGTGCTCTGTGGGATCATTAAGAAAAATAAAAAAAGCAAATAAACCAAATAAGAATAGATGAGACAATTTCACAAATCACCTCCCCCTGCCCCACCAAAATAAATACATTAATTAAAATGAGTGAGTATTTTTGGAGAATACTTTAAAATAATTATATACTTTCAGGATCTTGTTTCTGTGAAGATTCATTTTGCATCATGTTTTCACCTTTTGAAGTGTGAAGAAAATATAGGTAACCAGAATAGCAATGAAAGTCAAAATTCTGAGATTGAACATTTGGAACAGATAGAGGATCTTCCTCTTTTAGTATCTTAATAATGTATTGCAAGTCTAATCTTCTTGTGATGAAGTATTAGTCTCCTTATTTTTCTGCCCCATAATTGGTTCTGCAAAAAATTACTGTTGACCTTTTGGCAAATACTTCCATTTAAAATAAAGTTTACTGTACCCATATCAAACCAGCTTCACTGATGACATGAATTAGGTTTTTAATCAAACAATTTTACTTTTTGAAAGTTATTTATAAATTTGTGTTTAAAACATTTAAAAATCATTGTGTGTTAAAACATTTGAGTTTTAAACATTTGTGTTTTAAACAATTGAGAAAATTAAAGCTGGAAACTGGTAAAATTGTACACGCTGTCCCACTTTTCACAGATAGCAGATTTGATCTGATTTCTGTGTTTAATGGTGTAGAAAAATAACTTTTTTCTTGTTTAGAATGTTTAATACTTCAAATTTTATGTAAATACATCAACTGGTAGTTTGCAAAGCACTTTCCCGTGGTTTTACTCACATAACAACTTTCTCAGGCAGATAAGAAAATTGAAATTCCAAATTTATAGATAAGTGATATTTTTTATTCTAGCTCAAAACTGAGTAGGGTGTAGTGGGAGGAGAATAGAAATTAAAGCCAGAAGATTTGAACTGAGTCTCATCTTTATATACATTTATTTGAACTCTATTTGAGAGCTGGTTACTCATCTCCATCTACCTGACAGGATTAATACAACTTGCCTCGCAGAATAAACTGGGAGGATGAACTCGGAGCCTGCCCACCCACCTGCTTCCATACAGCCGCCATTCCATCCTACCACGTGTCACTCATCCACCCACCCTTGTTGTGACATTATGAGTACTACACCAATAATGCTATTATTATATTATTTCTGCTATGTACTCTACTTTTAATTTTATTTAGGCTGTTTTTTTTAAAATGTCCATTTTAAATATATATACATTTTTTTTTAAATAAGGAGGCAATATAAACTGGTGGAAATTTGAAATCAGCCAGAAATGGAAGGGGTAGGTTCTCATGTTCGTCTAAAATTATGCAAATATTATACAAATCATCTGATGTGTCAGATTCCACTTCCTAATAACTATTATCTCTCCACAGCAAATAGGCCTGAGATTCAAAGACTGATTATTGCATTATCCATGCTGTTCCCTGACTTAAATGACTTGGCTCTAGAAGCTAAAATAACAAGCATGTTACCCACCGGTTCAGACAGTTACAGCCTTGTCTGCAATGTGCAAACTTGGAAAATATTATCAAACTCACAAAGTTCTTGCTTTCTCCGGCCTGATAGATTTCATATTAGTGCTCTCGTTGCTTTCTTCCTGTAGTCTCCCTGTGATATTTGAAAAGATTAATTCAAGGAAAGGTTTTACTTTTAAAGACATTCTATTAGTTGTTTTTTTTCCCCCTCTAATATGCTATTTCAACTGTTGTGACATTTTTTCCTTCTGGTTTGTGTAATACGTTATTATGGAGCTCTTAGGTTTTTACAATTGGGAAAAAATTTCCAGCATTCACTGGAAATGTTAGGATTGCAGTTTCCGACTCTCTGACACATGGTTGAATATCAGTTTGATGTTTGGTTCTTTCTGCTTTTCATGTGGTAAGAAAGCATCTTGGTAGCAAGTTGCAGTATTAAGTTAATCATGAGTGGTACAGAACTTACTATTGTTAGTGTTTGTAATCATTTTTCTCTTGGTAAACATGAAAGTTAAGCAAGGACAGACTAGTCCTAGATTAAACCTCTCATTATTTTTACTCCCTTTGGCCATTTGATGGCCCTCGTCTTTGAAAATACCAGCTTTGAGAGGTGCCTGCCTTGGGATCCATTTTGAACCTTGATGGATTCTTTGGAGCTAGCTCTGTTCATCCTTTCTTAGCGTGTGTTCAAAACAATAACTGGAATATTCGAGGTGGATAATAAGATCCATACCAGATCTCTAGCCCTTTCCCCTTTGTTTCTTAATAATGCTTACGTTGCCTCGCTGGCAGCTGACAAAGAACTTCATGTACGCAATTAGGGCATTTTCTAGGCTACCAAAGAGGCAAGCAGTGAATATTTTTAGAGGGTTGTTTGTGCGTGAACAGAATTCTGCCTGATATCAATATCGTGTATTTTTTCTTCATAAAGATGGTTCCTTAACCAGATCTCTCATTTCCCACCTCTCAAATACACTGGGTAACCCAATTGACCTGACACCCACGGGCTCCTTGTGATGTCTCAGTAACTTCCAGTGACACATAAAGTGATACCAATGAGAATTGAGCTCCTGGATTTTCTGCATGAGCTGCTCTAAGACTTACCCTGCTACAGCGCTGTGTACTTTTAACGATCATGTTGAAGGAATAAGTCTGAGAAGAAGGAATAAGAGACAAAACGTATCTCCCTGATGTTGAATACGGTTCAGGTTCTTGTGGGTATTTTGAGTTAGTCAGTTTATGGTTCAGAAAGATGATTACACTGAGCAGTTTGGATACTTATTAAATTGAATATTAATCTAGATAAATATTCATTGCATCCCTTCAGTAAAAGACAGAAGATGATTGGTCAGTAAGTTCTTACTGATTTGTCAAAACTTAAGACATCACCAAGTTTGTCTAAAACATGGCTCTTTCAAAGAGATTTCTTTCTATCAAGGCACTTTGAAGCTTTTTTCTTTTTGACTTTCCAGTAAAAACAGAATATAAAGATGGAATAACAGAAATATATTGATAAAATGAAAGAAAAACTTCAAAAGAAAATTTGAAAGTTGATTGGTAGATAGTAACCGGAGGATAATGCAGCCATGCAAAGTTTTGACAGCTGGCACCTTAGGATAAGAGAGCAGTAGGTAACTACCAAGGAGATGTGGAAACTGGTCTGCATATAAGAGGACTTCAGGTTGAAAAATTCGTGAGAACTTCAGTGAAATTAGTGAGTGACAGAGACAACTGTTGCTACGTGAAAATAAGGTATTAGGTCCACCTCTTTTGAAGAACACTAACTCAGCCTGAAAAACATGTTGGAGAAGGCTCGCCTGAGGGCTGCCTGGCAAATTGCATTTTTATTTGTTGTGTCACCGAGCAATTACATGGAAGATCTTAACATTTATAATCAATAAGTATTACTTCCTCTCTCATGGTTTTTTTAACAAGTTTAAGGATATAAAAAATTTTATGATCTTGAAAAGGAATAATTTCTTATCATCTTTCATGTATTCGTTTATGGTTCATTATTTAAATGCCTGTTGGATGTGTCCGTGTGCCAGGTGTCAGGTGAGGGGCTTGGGACACAGTTCTGTGATAAGAATAACCCTCTTCTGGTAGTTCATTGGTTTTTTTCCATTTTATTGATATAAGCGCAAAATTTAAGGTTTACAATGAAGTTGAGCATTTTGTGCACATTCGTATCTTGTCAAGGTGACAAGGGCTTTCCCATTCTCCTTTTGTCCCTACCCTAACCCACCCCTCCATCCCTACCCATCCTACGCCCTGGGTCACTTTGTTTTTCGTTTTAAGTTCCATGAGATAGTTCACTGTGTTTTAAGGTTGGGTTTTTATTTAAATTTTTACTTTTAAGAGCTTGTTTGCAGGTGATGTTTAATTTCATTTTAACCTTGGTGTTCACTTTAGTTTTAAAATTTACTATTAATTGATTCCTTTACTTGAGTTTGTTTTTGCTGTTATAGTTCTTTAAGATTCTCTCTCTTTCTCTCTCTCTTATTTTGGTCCTTAATTTTTTGAAATTCTCTCTATCTCTTTTTTTTTTTTTTTTTTTTTTTTT